>BMAV01024361.1:574279-728653 GCA_019973955.1 Trichonephila inaurata madagascariensis | reverse complement strand
ATATATATATATATATATATATATATATATATATATATATATATATAATTTTTGTAAACATATAAGATTACGATTATTGGGTACATCCCCCATCCTTTAAAAACTATTAGCTTTGCAATTACGCTTCGCCTTCTAAGCTCCTCTTTTACGTTTATTATTCGCTGGTAATAGGCATAAATACAATTTTGCTTGAATTACTTGAAAATATTTAAGAAAACACTGATTTAATACGACGTATTAAAATGACCCGTTCGTTTCAAGTTAATCATATTATTGAAAATATTTCTCTTTACATCTCAAGTCGTTGATTTTTAAGAGTCTTTTATTCCTATTATGGTTAGTATGAATGTTAATTATAATATTCTATAGCTTTACAAGGAACACCAGAACTAAAAGAGATTGCCATCAGGGGAGTAACAGGTTTTCTAATTGCGGAGTTTGAAATATTTTGTATGAAAATTATTTCTCGCGTAAAAGCATAGTTATTTACTTCCATGATTTCAATCTCAATGACTTTGCTTCAGTTATGACTATGCATATAAAACTTGTCACATGTAATTTTTAAGCAATTACCAATTTTAATGTTTTCTGTAATATCCATTAAAAAAACCAGTATTTAAATATATTTCAGCGGTCTGAAATCACAACATGCACGATTTATTCTTGCAAAAGTTGAATGGGAAAAATTGCTTATACACGCACAAACCGATATGGAGAAAAAATTAAACAAAATATCGTTTTGTTAGAATCAAAGTTCAAAAAGAATTGTGATTTATTTTAGATAACAAAAAAGCGTAATTCATAGAAACAACATTCATGGAATAAAATTACAGAATATCTGGAGGTTAAGCCTTTTGAAATCTAAGTAGAACATTTTCAAAACCAATATCAGTTGCTATTCAAAATAATATTGCTAGTTCTTATCAACGGGTAAAAATACGATTTTCTTCAAGAATAGAAAGAAAAGTAATTTCCTTTGTCGTGAAAAAATTTCGATGTGAATGCCAAAATAAAAGTAACTATTTGCTTATTTTCCTTGTTTTCTCCTGAAGGCAATCCAAGAAGCTACCACCAGTTACAAGAAAATCAAGTTAAATTATCGAACGAGCATTTCTCGTTTAAAACATAAGATAGGACTCTATGCTTAAGAAACTTTAGAGATTTGTAGGGCCCAAATAGATGATGTGCTTCAATACAAGAACTCGGAATGCAAATTTAATTCAACAGAAACCAAAATTTAATTATCGGTTCGAGTCTCAAGCGATGAACTTCTTGACTAGTCAGTTGCAGCTGTTTTCAATTTGCATTTTGTTTCAGTTTCTGTTTCTCAAGTATCAATATGAGTCGGGATTTTTTTTCCCTTTCAATTTTGGACAGTTTTTTGACATCTAAAAGTTATAGGCACAGCACTCAAATAACACGTTTTCGTCTTTTCATAATGAATATCTGTCAATATAAAAATTTGGCTCTTTGAAAATCATACATAATATATTACGATGTTATACATCTATGTAAAGAAAAATATCGAACGAAATTGTGCACTTATTATTTTATTTACAAATTAAAATTCTATGTTCGATTTTTTATTCTAATATTTAAGAATTTTATGCCTCGTAAAAAATTGAAGGATAATATATTAATTACGTTTTATAACTGCGTATAAAACAGAATAATGTGTCCAATGAGGTTTAACGCATCGTAAGATAGTAAAAAAATATTAAACTACATTTTTATAAAACTGAAAAATTAGAGAAATGGGGCTGTCGAAATAGAAAAAGGTTTACATTGCCCATACATATAATTTTGAGGGAAGTTCTTCATTAATATTTTTTGTAATTAATTAATAAACATCAAGGATATAAAACTAACCAAAAATATATTAAAAGATTTTCATCTGCAAAAACATGCAAACGTAATATTTAACTGAAAGTTTCATCCTTCTGGTAATCAGCAAATAATATGATTTCTCGAGAATTCAAATCGATTGGAAATGAATAGATTAAATCAATGAATGCTTTTATTTTGTTTTTAAAAGTGTGTTTATTTTGCACATTTAAATAACTCAGAAGAGGGTATAGAGATTTGTTTAAAAAATGTTATTTAAAAGTTGTAAAAATCTATTTAAAAGAGAATGTCGTGTAATTTTGTGTCTGCAAATTTCTTCTTGTTTCATCCAATTTACTTGCTTGGACTTTTTCTGATATATTTATCATTTGTTACTTCTATTCAAAAAATTCAACTAATTTTTCAAATAAACAAAATATGAACCATTTCGCTTAAAGCCCTTCCTCATCCTTTAAAAACAATATTTAAAAATTTTTGAAAAAAAAAAAAAAATGTCACAAAAATTGAATTCAATTATTTTTAGTAAGGAAGATTTCTAACACAAAAATTTCCACCCCGCTACTACAAAGGAGCTGAGTGATACAAATATTCATAAAAATTGCTTTTTCAATAATACGAGGTCTTGAAGCTAAGAAAATAAATACTTTTAAAATTAATTTCTTCTCTTTACAATATCCTTTCCCTTCCATTCTCAGGTGCGTTCAGGATTTAGAAAAAGGATCGTTTTACCCCCATAACCGTCAGTTCTATTGTTTCGCTTGTAAATATGCGCGTATTCAGTCATTCAATAAAATTAATGTGCCCACGTGAAATCAATTTGGAGGTGATTTTCTCTTTTGGAAACTTTCGAATGCCATTTACGAGTGGGTGTTTCGAGAGGGATAGATCGCCCCTCGGAGAATGTTTTTTCCCCCGGAAAATGTGGAAGATTAAGTAGTTCGAAATCGTTTGTTCGATATTTCTCAATGTGTGTTATTGTTGGCGAGGGATGGTGCAACGCACCGGAAAAATTCGCTAGAAAGTAAGCTTAACCGGATGTATTTCTAGCTAACTTTCAATTCTGAAAAGAAATGCCTCAGAGAAAGTTTCTTCCACAAAAGTGGGCATTTGAAATTGTGTTTAAAAGGTAACTTTGAAAACTTAATTATAGACAATTTGATTTTACTCTAATTCCGCTGTATTTAGGCGATATAAAAACGCAATGACAATGAAATTCTATGCAAGAATTAGAAAATACAGAATTCTTTAAAAAAGCACTGAGCAAATATAGAATCTGGGAGAAAAATACACTGATAATTAAAAAGATTAAGTCACATAAATGAAAGAATAAAGTTAAGAATATATAACGAAAATAACTTAACTACGAATGAATCTTTACTAAAAGTTATTTAAGTTAAATAAACCGTAGCGAAGAAAGAAAATATTTTCATAAGCACTAACGCTAATTTTTTCAGTCAGACAATCTACATTGTGAATAATGCACTCTATTTTGTCTAATCATTCTTTTTTTTAAATTAAGGGGGCATGGTGAGATGAATGAAAAATCTTTGATTTAATGGTTTTTAATTTTTTTTACCAATAACCCATGTGTATTTATTACTTCAAACAGTTTTTGTGTGTGTGTGCTCAAAATACTACAAAATACTAACCATTAACTTTTTTAAGGAAAATTTTGAAATTTATGAAGACATTTTAAAATGCTACACCTCTTACAATAATTGACGTGCATATATATCATCTGAATTAAAAAATGCGCCAAATTATGAATAACAAAAAGGGGTATGGAATCTCTGCTAATATAACATGTAAAAAAACTTTTTTTATGAATGTTTATTGAAAATTCTATAAAAACTGTACACAATATAAATTCAATTATTTTTTAGCAAATGAATATTACTTTGATTCAAAAATGCATGCCAATTTTTGTTATATAAATTAATAGCAAAAAGCATTTAATTAAAAAAGAAAGCTTTATATTTTAAATGAACACAAGCTAGTTTTCTTTCTGAGTTCCAAATTTTTATTTAGCACTTTTTAATAATTTTTGTGAATTCAACTAAATATTGGATGGTTTTGAGTAGGGTTCAAGTAGCAAATCTTCTACAATACCTTTCAATTTATTATCCAAAGAATAGAAATGTTAAAAATGCATTTTATACTCAGGTCCAAGGAGGTCTTCTTGGTTCTTGTCTTCTGATTGAAAAGATTGTCTCTTTGGAAGAAACCTGAAACAATGAACGAAAAGTTCATTCCTCGAATATCAGAAATTTATACACTTTAATACAATATGCTTAGCATGTTGTCTTTTAACATTGAAAGGAAAATCAAACAAAATAAATCTTTTAAAGATTAATTTCGAAAACGAGACAATCTTTTCAATACTATATATTGGTAGAAAAAGAGTGCAGAAAATAAAACATAAAAATGACAACTTTTAATTTGAATTTTATTTAAAAAATTTAATTTTCATTTAAGGAATTCCTTTAGGTAAACAACTTTTAAATAAGGTACGGTTTTTTAAATTGTTTTGTTTTAGAAATTAAAAATTAATACACTTTTTTGAAAGTATCTATGATCATTTCAACATTTACAGAAGCATTTACTAGTTATTTAAGTTAATTAAACCAGATATTTATCAGTTAGTTATGAAAATCTAACGTAACTATAGAACTGTAAAATAACAGCAAAAATTCTTGATCGAAAAGTATTATGAATGATTTAAAACATTTGTTGTAAAAATTTCAGAACACAAAAGAGCCATATCATTCAGAAACAATTTTAAGATACTCGAAACAAAGAAAGTTAAAAGAATTGGCTTATCTTCAAAAGGCTCATCATTGTATCGCAATGAATTTCTCCAAATTTTTAAATTGAACATCTTTTTATAAGATCTCGAATTTCACTTGTAGAACAAACTTGACTTACTTTTGTTGTTATTCATAAAGGTAGTTTAAAAGACTGGCATTCATTTGTAAACTAGTGATTGACTTAACGTTTAGACTATACTTAAAGTAATTTGCATTGCTTGTGAATTTTTCATATGAGGTACTGTACCTTTTTCCTTCTGAAGACAATAAGTTCATTTGTTATACATTTTGGGTATTATTCCTATAAATTGAAAGTTGAAAAGTTTCATGTTACCTGTGGGAGCATTTAATTTTCTGCTAAACACTCTGCTAAGTACAGTTTTACATATAGACCGCTGCTAAATATTCGTCTATTATGTATGCAAGTTTGTTTTACAACTAACATTAAGAGTATGTAAATTGTAAAATTGTCGGATTATGAGAGAAAACACTAGTGAAGATTTGAAAGAATTTTTCCAATGCAGGGCGTTTTGTTAAATTGCCCTTTGTATGAATCATTTAAGTATACTAGTAAACATAATATATTCTCCAGAAAGAGGTTAAACTATTGCAAAATTATAAATAATTTTTACTTTATCCATTTAATTTTCCTTTAAATTCTAAACTATGTATTTGAAATTAGATGCATTTTGCAATTTATACAACAAAAAAGTGACACAAGCGAACGTTTCGTAATATAATGAAAATAAATAGTATAAGAAATTTCTTTTTCAATTCCTACTATTAGTTCACTCTCTCCCTATATATATTTTTATATATATCTTGTGTTCAAATTTTCAATATTTAATAAAATAATTTTTATTCATCCATTAAAGTTCAAATACATTTTTTAAAACTTGTAGTGGATAACATTTGATGTTAAAACAGTTTTTCAAATATTAATACATTAATTAAATTTTATTTTTTAATTTTTAATTGATTCTGCGTTATATCTGACGCAGTCAGATTTATCTGCAACAGATGGCGCCAGTAAGTTTTTCTTACAAACTAGGAATTGACTTAATTTTTTTATATTACTTGTTCACTTTAAAATTATTTTTTACTAGGATTTCAAGAAACAATTGCAATTTTTTTTTCAGTAGTGTTCGATCAAATTAAAAGTTTATGCTGTTTTCAATTTCATTCAATATTCCTCTTGTCCCTGCTGCTATGAATTAAAAGTTTTTAAAAAGAAATTATTCTTAGATAACAAGCACGATGAAATACTTCGTATTAAATACATCGCGATATTTTTTTTTTTTTATTATTATTATTATCAGCTACTTAGAAAGATAAGTAAAGCACACAGAAAAAATGACGAAGAACACTCCATGAGGTATGCTTGAGATATCTTTTACACTGTAACAAAGTATTTTCTTTTGTTCCTGTAAATGTAACATGTGATATCGATCAATCTTCGAGTTCCTTAAAGTTTCGAAGTATTATTTATTTTTCTCAGATGAGTCCAGTTAAGTACAAAGATACAAAAAATAATCAAAAGTTTTTGATAGGTTTAACTTTTTTCATTATAAAATTTTTTAAGAACACTGACTGATAACTTAAGAGGAAATTAGCAGTCATTAATTTCTTTGAAAAGAAACGATAATCTAATGAATTTTTAAAATTTTAAAGAAACTGATGAATTATAGACAACGAATGAAAACATTTTGAATATAGTTTAAAAAATATAAAAAATCTTGTTACTTACCATTAGAGGCTGTATTCTTGAAACGAAATTTGACTTCCATTCTGTTCCTCCGTCCGTCTACTTAAGAGAGAGACTGAAACAACTCACGCACACACAAGAACCTAAAATATCTTTGGCATCGGAAGTTAAACAGAATAGTTTCATAATGATACGAAATTGTATTCATGAAATTTTGTAAGAAAAACTTGTTAATCCAAGACAAATGAAAATAGATGAAGAGCAATTACCCAAAATTTCGTTTCTTTCAAATTTTACTAAAAAAGTCTAAAAATTAAAAAAAAAAAATGTAATGTAATTAATTGATAAAGTTGTAATGTGTAGGGATGGGAATTATTACTTCATTTATTACGCAATTTTCCATTCAAGGTGACTCAGGAATGTGTGAGTAAATGTTGATTAACACCTGGGCTTTTGGCAACAGACCTCATCATTTTGAACCATGGTCAAGTGAAGAGGATGACATCTGAGTTTTCATCCCCATTCACACCACACCACACCAACAGGACTTTGAGCCTTGACAGATGTGACGAGCATCTGCCTCCTCTACACGGCGGGTCTTTCGTGGCATTAGACAGAAACCCATGACCCGTCGGCCCCGAGTTCGTCATCTTGACCACTATACTATCCAAAGCAACAAGTGACTGAATAAAGGTTTATTGGAAATCTTTTGAGATTTTTCAGCATATTAGTAGCAATTTATTAATTATTGAAATTCCATTGATATTTTTTAAAATAATTTAATAAGCACACAAAAAATACGCTCTAAAGAGATTGACAATAAGCATTTAAGCAGTTTTACGATCTCAAATAGATTTTTTGATTTAAATTCCCATTCAACAAAAATTCCAATAGACCATCCCATTAACAGATTATTGTGTCATTTGTATATCATTTACTTACCTTCGCAGAATTGTGATATACATACAAGTCTCGCGCTAGATTTAATACTTAGCTATCATATGAAATTAATACTCACCTTATAGAAATTATGTACCTATTAAGAATAAATTCTTCAGACATTATACGAAAGATGTAATTCTTATGAGAGAATTATACGGGCTATATGTAGTATTGCATATAGGCTAATACAAGTTACAAAAACTTACATGTATTATATCCATTACTTGATATCCATCGCTCATATGTCTGACGTTATCAACAACGCTATTTGATGAGGCAAATCTTCGTAAGAAAATGGTTAAAAATTTTCATTTTTAAAAACATTTACCCATGCAATATAAGTTAGACAATCAAGAAAATAATTCAAATTTTTGCTTCATAATATTAATTTTAAAAATAATGGATTAGTCCTTATTACACTTAAAATTAAAAACGTTTCATTTGCAACTCAAAAAATTCCCCCCTCCCCTAGTCAATAAAAATTATTTTTAATGTTTACATAAATAAAATATTATTTATAACATTAAATGAGACTTTATATTTTTAAGCGATATTCAAAAGTCTAAGTTTAATGATATTTCGAAATAATTTTAAATGTTTGGATACAATTTTTTTCCCCAAAACAAAACAATTATTTTGATAATTGTTAAAATGCGAGATTCATAAGATTTAGAGATTGCAATAACGGTATACCAGGAAACTGAATACCGGTATTTTGAGAGATTTGTACAATTTTGAAATACCGGTATTCACAAACTTAAATAACGGTTTTTCGGTATTTACTCGAAATTTTTTCTTAAAATTGTCTCCACTATATGTTCAAGGATCACCAACATCGCAAAATAATATGCGTTTTTATTTTTGTGTCTCCCTGACGGGTGAAATTATAATTCAACTGTGAATACAAAATTGTATCATACTGTTAAGTGAAGTGATAAAATATGTCCAAAGAGCCGGGCAAAATATATCCCGTTACAGCTCAGAGCGATACTGCACACGCTCAGGATTCGTAGACATATTCATATCTGGGAAAACAAGGTTGTAATTATGAAGACAGTGCGTAATACTTTGATAGTTTTTAAATTGGTGAGTTTGTTATTCACACTGTATTTGCATATCATACTCTAAGGTTCAAAATATTTGTTATATTAATTATATATATATACTCATAAATAATAATCCATAATATTGAATGAGAATAACTTTAAAGAACATAAAAAATCAGTTGATAATACTTCGGTTTGGTTTCATTATTTATATGATGAATAGAATATAGTGGCACAATGTAAAAAATGCTCTAGTGTTATTAAAATGAATGAAGTACAAACGGGGACTCCATACACATTTAAAACGAAACATGACACAAAGTTGTTAAAGAGGAAAGAATATAACTGTGATATAGATACAAATTTTAGCACTCTTTCTAAGCCCAAGCCAGGTATTTTAGATTATTTTGATAAAAAGATAATTCGGATGAAATTATTGCACAAAATTATGTTCCAGGCTTAATGACAGTGCAATTGATGCATTGTTTTTTTACAAGATCACATTTCAAAAATCTCTACTAGTATGACAGACTGAATAACGATATTTACACTTTTTTGTGATTTAAATAAATAAGATGTTCCTTTGCTTTTTTTTGTGTGTGTTCTGTTATAATTTATAAGTTACAAATTATTTTTTGTGCTATTTACACTCTCTAATAATACTGGCAAATATAAAACAAAGAAACATCTGCGTTTTCGGGCTTTTCTTAAATTTCTAATACCGGTATTAAAACTGGTATCCCGGTATTAAGATCTAAAAAATACCGAATACCGATATTGAACTTTTGGTCCGATATTGCAGTCCCTAATAAGATTAGTGAATGCTGTTTAATTTATTTATGAGCATACAGCGCTTAATGGACACAACTGTCTAATGCGCATTAACATTTTAAAAAAACACTTAATACGTTTCACAGTACTTGGTACAAGATTCCAGAATACTTGGAATATCTCAATATATTCATGTATATTTTTTGCCATTTGATAAAACAAATTACTGAAAAAAGCTTCACATATCACTTTTACTACAAGCTAAAAATAATAGGAATTCTTGGGAATAGAATTTTACGCCTTAAATTAAATCGTCTGTATAAATATTCAATCTGTCCACACACACAGAATAGTGTATCATTTACAATAATCCTCTAAATGAGAAAATACTTAAAAATATACATAAATTTATCTTTATAAGTAGCAGACCAATTGAATTTTTCTAAAAACATACATTGTAACAATTACTGGTCTTATTTTCATTTGCAAGAGTGGACATAAGATTCTTTCCAACTTTAACGGACGTATATGTAGCTCTTTTTGACATATAAATTTATAAGTTAATACGTTAATGACTTATATAAGTTAATAAGTTTAAATATCAATATTTCAAGTTATTATATAACAATATAGAAAATAAGGAAAATATGAAACCAATGAACCCTAATCTAGTAGACGGATTAATAACTTGGCACTGTTTACATAAATCAAGTCAAAATGGTAATGAGCACTACATAGTAAACTAATATCTGCTTAATAAGAACAATTATGAAACATTTTTTTTATATTTTAAAATACAAGGGTATTTTTTCTGCAGAATAAGTTTTATAATTATTATATCACTACAAAATACTCTTACAACAATTTTATTCTATAGATTTTAGGAATCAAACACTCTTATACCTTAATGGAGAATATTTTAGGTAATATTTTTGGAAAGCTCAATCCATCATTCAAATGAAACCTTTAAAAAGTCTTTTTGACGCAGAAATTTATTTTGATTGCTAACAGGTGAAACTTCTAAAAGGCATTCATAAATCTATATCATGCAGAGTTTTGTTCCTAAAAGATTAAGGCTTCAGGAAGAGCACGCTCTATTTGAACAAGTCTCTCCGAATCTTATCGATAAAGGCTTTCGAAAGTAAACTTAGATAATTCAATTTTCATTGTTTTCCGACTATTGGATTTTTTCCGATGCAAAAAAAGTGATGATTTCAGTAGTATGGTAAACCTTTTGTCTAAATTTAATTTCCCTCTAACCTTCTTTATCACGGTACTTTCAAAGTAAGATACTTTTATATCAAAAGATCGTAGAAAAAATTACGCTTCCTGTGCACTTCAGTTTCATTTATAATGAAGAAAAATAAGAATTCGGCTTCTTTATATAATTAAATCACTGATGGAGTTTTCTCAATTTTTCTAATAACAAATGTTATTATGATAAGTAAATCTTGAAAAAACTTTGAAATCGTGGAGGAAAAAAAAATAATAGAAAACACATTTCGTTTGTAGAAACTCTTCACACGTGACATTGTAAAAAATTATTCTTAAGCAGATACATTCAATTAGAGATAACTTTCCTCACTAATAAATTAATCTACTCCAAAATAATAATAAAAAAAAAACTTTCCACAGTATAAGAAATTAAATGTAAAGTAGTTTGGGGAAACACCCATGGCACGTAATGCTACAATTGTTAGACTATTTTGGCACAGTTAATTCTAAATTATATCAAAAACATTTTAAATAGTGAATATATTTTTATTAATAATTTTGATTTCAGATTTTAATTAGATTTCTTAAGGTTGCACTCTGAAGTACCACGAAGGTGACTTTTTTAGTTTCAGAAGAAAAATATATTCACAAACACTTTTTTAAAATAGAAGATTTTGGTCAATAGGTAAAAAAAAAAATCAGTAAAGTGATAAAATAAAAGTTATTTGATAAAATACTCAATTTATAAATGATTTACACAATATTACCGTTCAAGGTGAATTTTCGTTTGAAGTAATTTTAAAATTCAGCGAAAGAGTTGTCAGTTGATATTTTTTAAAAAAAAAAAAAAAAAACCTTATGAGAGGGTTTTTTTTTTCATTTCTGAGCAAAATTACATATTTATTTTTTCCTCTAAAAAGTAATGGAATTAAAATATATAGTCTCGATTATAAAAGAAAAAAAAAAGTGTGCGTGTACTTATGTACGCACGTAAGAAGTTATACTTCTTTGGCGCAACAAGATTTAAATCTTTCTAAAAATCTTTAGCAGGGCAAGCTGGGTCAAGGACGAAAGTCTGTCATAAGCAGAGTTGAACGATACTAATCTTCAGTCAATAGGATCAACAAAACCTGAGATAATCACGATTTAAATAAATTTAAACACGCCTGCACAGGGACAATAGGACCAATAACATGGGTGGGGGTATCACACTGTATCTAGAGATGAAGTGAACCGAATGTGACATCTGAGACCTCATATTGAATGTCTCGGCGGGAAGAATCGTTCCAGAGAAAATTAAGACATCCACCTAAAGAGCCCTCGAGTTATGGTCATTTTAAAATAATTAAAACATTTAAAACAATTAAATAAAATAAAAGCAAGGCACACCCAGCAACTCGAAACTGGGCCTTGTGAGCAAACACAAGATGAATCCATTAGAACCGATCCGGAGTCTGTAGTTGCAGATGGGGCGGCGCTAGCTAGGGAAAAGAAAGCGCAATTAACTCCCTCCTTAGGGGAACAACTGTGACGTAAATGATCACGTACATCCCAACGATACACAGAGTAGTAGGTGATCCCAAAGTTTCATCCTTCTATCTCTGTAATATCGTTACGTCATCAAAAGATGGAAACCCATAAGAAAAACACGGGAATTCTAATTTTAGTGATAACGCCCACCCCCTAAGCCAACTATCTACACACGAATTATAACTGATGAAACAGCTCAACGAGGAGAACCTATGGTCCGAGTTTCATTAACGAATCTCAAAAATCCTTGGAGCTATGCGGGATTTAAAAAAAAATTACCTTTAAAATCAATTTAAAATGTTAAATATGGGTAAAGAAATGGGGCTATGGTGCTGAAAAAAAAAAAAAGAATGCTCATAGGAAGAACAATCGAATCCAGCTGGTGCGGTCGACAAAGTTGGCATAGGATTCGAGTTATTTATGGGGAAGCCCTGTAGAAGAAAGGGGGCCAATTCCACGTAAAGCTAGTGCTAATACGAAAATATGGCGAACCTCCAAAAATCAAGTTCCAAGCTCAATTCTTTAGGGGGGGGGGGTGAAATTTTTTCCAGTCCCCATAGGATTAACATGGGAGCATGATATTTTAGTGCTTAAGCCCTCCCCATGTCTACACGATGGGAATGAAGCAGATGACTGGATGGGTCTCGACGAGTGCAAAACTTGTTTCAAATCTCAAGTCCAAGACTCAAACAGCAGTCAAGATATTGTGAATTTAAACAAATTTAAAAAGTTTAAGACAATTAAACACTATAGAAGAAATAAACCTATGAGCATGAAATTATAATAGCTGGAAGAGCTGATAGAGAGGGATCAAATGAGCAAGGTCCTAATGGACTGTGAGGCGCGGGTGCCGAGATATTGGCCAAAAAGCTGTAGAGGGTGGGAAATGCACAGGGGGGATGCGTCCCAACATATAATGGTTTATAACAATAGTTATTATGATCCCCCAAATATCAGTCCCATAGTGGATCCACCAATATCCATAGTATCCACCAAAAAAGTGGCATGTTAAAATATTAGACAACGGTGTGCGCGCATCGTAAAAATTTACCCTCATCCTTTTTCCCTAACGCCCAAAAAGGATAACTTCAAAAATAAATATACGAATAAAAATAATAAATGTGTTTATATTCATCGCAATGCGTTCGTAGTAAATACATCTATAATCATATATTTGCAATTGTTATTTAAATAGGTAAACTAATATTTACTCTTATGTTTTATGTACATGAAACACAATTTAAAGATTAAATTACTAATTTTTTTTTAATTTCCTGTAATTATTTTTGATTAAATAACAAAAAAATGTTCAAACAAATGCATCAGAGAAGCTCCGTAGCCGAAGGACGTTATCTCCCTATTAGTAGTGACGTCACAAATCAGCGCAAAGCAAAGGTTAGCAGACGCGGGGGTATAGCTCAATGGTAGAGCATTTGACTGCAGATTGAGAGGTCCTCGGTTCAAACCAAGGTGCCCCCTCCTTCAGGGAAGTGAAGAGAAATATTTTTTTGAGATCTTCGAAGGTGGGAATGATCTGTCCCGTTCTGTATATTTCTAGACAAAGCATTTTCGTATCCTTTTCTACGGAAAGTAAAGCAAAGGCTCGCTGACACGGGTGTATAGCTCATTGGTATAGTATTCGACTGCAGATTGCTAGGTCTTCGGTTCAAACACGGGTGTCCCCTTCTTCTGGGAAGTGAAGAGAAATATTTTCCTGAGAATTTTGAAGGCGGCAATGATCTGTCTCATTTTGTATATTTCTAGACAAAGCAATTTCGTATCCGTGACGGTGTGCGCGCGCATCGTAAAAATTCACCCTCATCCTATTTCTCTAACGGCCCAAAAGAATAAACAGCAATAAACTGCATTTTGAATGGAATGGAACACTCTCTGAATCCCACGTTCGAACGTATTTAAATTTTCTAATTTTTTTATTTGTCAGATTTCTAAATTAGTTATTTAAAAAAGTATTTCCCAATCAAAATTCTTCAGGAAGTGCACCATTACATAATTTTCTTAATCTTTTTTGAAAACGAATAATAGCGTAGGTAGGCAAACAAAAGCAATTACTTTATTATTTTTTTAATTTAGTTCCAAATATAATAATGTCATTTTTGAAATAATTTGGTAAATTACCCGGTAAGTATGCTTAGAAGAAATGAGATGATGAATTCACACACTCTAATTAATAGAAAAAATTATCTGAAAGCTTGAATGCAGTAAATCTCTCGATGGATTGAAAATAAATAATTATCATTCTAGCTTCTCTCTCAATACATGAAACATAATATTTAATATTTCAAAAGAAATGGAAAACACTCAGTTCTGTATCATTTTATCACATTCTTATAAAGTAACACTTCATAATAAAAATCGATAAGTAATTAAATAATAATGAAATACATCATTTTGAAAATCGAAAATTTTACAGAATTGTATCCTTCCGGGTTTTTTTTAATCAATGTGTGTATTTCAGTAAAACTAAAAATGAATTAAAATTTCTGATTAAATATATATATGTTTTAGTTTTAAGCAAATTCATTATACGCTTAGACTTATTACATAAATTTTGTGTAATATTTAATATTGTACACTGAGAATATTCACTAATTGTTGGAATATTTTTTCCTAGTTGATATATTTAAGTATTTTCTTATTTGTTTCCATATGTAAAAATATTTCAAAATTTCAGAATAAAAATCCTTTTGGATAAAGAAATTCTCATAATTGAAATTTTTAGAATAGTCTCTATGAGATTTAAAGTTTTTATATTTCAGCAATAAAATTATCTTCCACAGAAAAAATTTCAATGAAAAAATTCCCTTATATATTTTATAATACTAATAAATAAGTCACATTAATAAAATGATTTATGAAAGAAAATGCTGTCTGATAAAGGTTCAGATAAGAATTATGTTACACATTTCTTTACAGTGAAAAGAAAATTCAATAGATTCAAATTTTAATAATTAATCAATTATGAATGGTGTAGGTCAGTGTTTCTCAAAATGTGGGTCGCATCCCCCTAAGGGGGGCGTGATAACTCTACAAGGGAGAAGCGAGTATATTAAAAAGCCGAAAACAAAAGATTTAAAAAAATTATTAATTTACTGATAGGAAGCAAAACAAAATACATTCAGACATAATTAAAAATAAAATACACTTTTTCACTGATGAAATACGCTAATAAATATATCAGTACTGCACAATGTGTTTCTTAATTAATATAACAGTATTAAATTAAGAAGAAGTTTAATAATTACCAGTGACTCCATGGGCATGTCATAAAATTATATACACAATTTAGTACTTTATTTGATAATTTGTACGGTTTTTAATTAACGTCGTGTAGTAGCTTTACGCTAAAGCATATTATTATTGAATTCAAAACACAAGTTATTGTATGGAGAGGGCACAATGAAAATTATGATTGAAAATTGGGTCGCAAGAGTATAGAATGATTGAGAAGCACTAATGTAGGCGGCACAATTTTTTTATTATTTCACTGATTTTTAAAATATTCTTCCTTCTCAAACATTTATAAGAACTTTAATATCTTTTATATGAAAATATTTTAGAACACACAGGACAACTATTTTTGCTTTATTTTTACATTCGTAAATTTAAAAAAAAGTATTACAAAGAAAATTTATTTTATTTTAATAAAAAATATATTATACTATATTTAATTGCCCATGCTAGAATCCTCGCATAAGTATAGGTCATTGTGCAGAATTTCTTCTCAGTTTAAAAGTATTTTCCGAGTTTAAAAAGATTCATTATAGGTACAAATTACAGAAACATGTACGACTGAAGTTAATTTAAATTATAGAGACTATAGAGATTAAATTAGTGTCTGTACCATTTTTAATTTTACAGTTACTCCAGGTAAAATAATTACAACTTAATTAAAAAAGAATAACACAAACACGCTCCAACACACATTTGCAAATTTAAATAGAATAGAATTTAGCTGAAGTTGAAGATGGTCAACTGAACTTTACGAGTCTTCTCCAGAGAACTTTAAAATCGAGCTCTAATGAATTCATCGAAAGAAATAAACCCTCAACAGACATAAAAAACCTCTAAAGATTTTTAGACAAATAACCAATCGATTTTCAGAAACTTTGTAATCCAAAGTGAAAAGTTAGAAAGAAAAAAAAAATGTTTAACTTGAACCTCTGAACAGCTCAGTTGAATTTGGCCTGTGAAATGGCTCAGGATTGAGTTGCAAGATGAAAATCTAATTAATTAAGGTAAAAAGAAAGTTAAATAAAGCACCCCCTTGTGAGTTTTATTTTGTTACTTTGTTGAAGCCATCTGATTTATTAGATAATCTACGTGTTGCTTGGCAAAGTAAACAAAAGGATTCAACTTGCTTTGCGTAAAAGGAGACTGCTTCAGGGTGTAGAACGTAAGACGGGTGTGTTGACTTAATTAAGTTTCTTCCCCTTTGAATCAATGTTTTCGTACCCAGTTTAACCGTATTAGGAAGGCCTCTGAGGAGCAGGCAAGTGAAACTAAACCCTGTGCCTTCATCTTTGAAGGGAAATAGAGACATTTTTTTTAAAAAAAATAATAATAAATAAGACAAAGGAAATGAGACTCAAAAAACAAAGTGAGAAAATTTATTTTTCTGTCGCTTCCGGAATCGGGGTGATCAAAAAATCGTTTTTATATTACTCAAAGCTAATCGGAGAGAAAAATACACTTCAATTACTAAAAAAAATTAATAAGTCATTCCCTTTGGTCTTTTTGTATTGATCTTGTTTCGATAAGCACAATTTCGTGTTTGCATAAGAAACCGAGTAAAAAAATAATTCTTATAATAAAGTTAAATCTGTCGGAATAAAACTTTAATACAAAAAAACCCCTGTTTTAAACAAAAAAATCGCTTTGTTTAAGACAGGGGAGTGCTGTATTTTCTCTGGAACGATTGCTTATTTTCGTCGTATTAAGTAACAACATGAGTCTTATGTGTAGTGATGACGGACCATCATACAAACTCTTCTTTGTGTTTGTTGAAGTACAACTTAACATATTTGTAAGTAATATCTTTTATAAATCTTACGATATACTAATGACTTCAGTTACGAGAGTATACACTCAGCTTGCTTATTTGGGCATTGCAAAAACTAAACGATTATGTAAAAATAATTATCCAGATATAATAAATGGAGATTTAATTAAACGATATGACTGAGATTTATACTTTGATTTTCAAGTAATAACAAAAGATTGAAACAAAGCATATGTGTTGCGATAAAATAAAATTGAAGACAAATAAAGGAAGACATACTATGAATATATAAATCAGCTTTAAGCCTGTGATTTTATGGATTTCTTTTCAATTTATTATAAAATTTTCTGTCACGAGTCATTAGCTGAGAAACAATGAAAGTATCCAAGGCCCAAATGAAGGTTAGATTTGTGAAGATATGACAGGAAAAGAAAAACTGAAAAAAAATCGTAACTATAGCAGCCTCTACGCAAATATACATTAGAAAGTATTACTTACCATTTTAATCTTTCGTCATTTCCGTTTCCTGGAAATTTTAGTTTTTATCTTTTCATCTTTTATTTTAAAGATATTCATAAAATAGCAAGGAAAAAGTATATATATTTCCTTCTTTTAATGACTTTTCTTGTATGAAAAGTAGTTTGTTGGCATAAAATCGAGAAGATTTAATATTCTTAATTTTCATAACATGAAATTCTTGTGCTAGAAATATTTCCTTTGCCAGTTTTAAAAATATTTTAAGCAAATTTATCTGTTGTATATGAGGGATATTAATTTGTTTTGAGTAACATATTTTCTACTACTGTAGCTAATTTTTTGATTGAAACACAATGTTTCACTCAGTAATAATACATGTTCCCCAATTGTAATTAAAATATTTCTAATTCAGATTCATTTTTGAGGTCATGTTTAAAAAATAAAGCAACAAAAGAATGTTACGCAAAATTGTATGAAATTGTTTATTGTAAACAATTTATTACGAACACAGAGAAAAATAGAAAATATGTTCATCGTTATTCAAATTTAAAAAAAAACAACTAATTAGAATTAATTAGTGTGTATTTAGACAGAGATGCAGAATAATTAAGGTGGTTCACCCATGTGATGAGTTCAAAAAAAAAATTTTTTTTTCATCAATTGCTTTCCTAATATGCCTAAAATACGGTGGTGAAGTGATTTGTTTAAATTCGAAGTTGTTTTACGAAAAAGTACGTGTTAGACAAGCAGCTGTTCGACTCGCTAAGTTAAGATTTTCATTGTTTTATACGGACGTGAGACTTCAAACGCGTTTTTTTCAAAACTGTGTTTTTCAAACTTTCCTCCATCATATCTCAAAAACAGTTTGACCGAAGGACTTCAAATTTATAGGGTAGACTCAGCGTAAATATGCACACCAAATGAACGACCAACATTCCAAAATTCAAAATATTTCTAATTTTTATAACAAAAACATAACAAAAAGCCCATGAACTTCGAAATTTTTCTTCACTGGTCGACCAAAGATCCAATTTTTGATATTTCAATTGAGTATAGTTCATTCGGTGCATTTAAACTTATAGATTAAAATGCCGTTACAATCTTCAATCTCCCATTCTAAACGTACTGAGATTGCAACAAAAAAAAATAGCAGGTAGACGGCATATTCTTTGATAAATATCAGATTTGTTTGAATTTTCAACATGCTCAGCTGTTATGAATTCTATTGTTGTAATGTACAATAACTTTTGGATTACAAGTTCAAATTAGAAACTGAATGGTTTTAGTAAAGGGCTATATTTTCGGTTTTCATTCTAACTAAAACCAGAAAACCTGCTCTAAATCTGATTTTGTAAGAAAAATAATTTTCTAAGCTGATAATCAATTAGAGATTATTTTTAAAATAGTCTGTATTTTTAAGCAAACATCTATTTAATAAACGGATGATTAAGAATGAATTCAATACATAACGTTGACGACACAAATGAGAGATCCCTCTCTTCTTATAACAAGAGAGTTTGTACAAAAAATTCAATAGAAACTGTTAAAATTAGCATTCAAGTCTTCAGTATACACAGCTACAATGAAATATACATAGCTTCATATGAAAGAATTTGAATATATTTTATTTATAATTCAATATACGAATTAATTATACTATTTTGTTTCTATCCGGGGTATGAAGGTGAAGCTGAATTGCGTACTGAGGTACTCAATACGCAAATGAAAAAATTTATACAGAGTAATATGTTGTTTTTGTCAGATTTCTTTCTGTCTGTCACTATATACAGGGTGGTCCCGAATTCATGGTAAATACAGGACATTGTGTAACAATCATTTATTGTATAGGAATGTATGGGTGCAAGTGACGCGGTGAGGTACAAACAGGGGAATTAAAAGAAAGAGAATTGGAATTATCGGTTGGTTGCGCTGTCGGTAGGAGGCAGTAGATGTCTAGCCACCGTTCAACATAATGCATCTCAGTAGGGGAAAGAACCATTCGTAATTGTGCTGATGTCTACGATGGGAGACTTAACGTATGCCAAAAATGCATACATGGATTACATGTACGACCGTGCTCAAATGGTAACGGCAGAGCTGCTTTACAAATGTATCACGCACAGTTTCCTGATGGACGAATGCCAGATCACAGAATTTTTCAGCTATTACATCGTCATCTTCGTGAAACACGTACGTTTCTCGTCACCAGACATGATACTGGTCGACGAAGCCTGGTCAAAGTACGGTCCAAGCCTGGATTAAAGTATCTTGAACATTGTGGTTGATAAGACCCGAGTCAAGTACAAGGATTGTTGCACATCTTGCGAGCCATCGGACCGTTTGTAGAGTGTTGAACAAAAATCGCTTACAGCTTTTACATTTTCAGCGAGTACAAGCTTAGAATGCGGCAGACGATCTTCTACGACTGCCAGTGGGTTGTACAGCAATGTGCGCTGCAGCTGGAATTCTTAGCTCATGTGCTGAACAGTTACGGACATTTATTGTAAACACTATTTAAAGCATCGTTGACAAGTGTAAACACTTTGTCTTTTCTTTCGTGTCTTATCTTTTTGTGTTTGTGCATCACCTAAACACTTGCGCCCGTAAATTCCTATACAATAAATGATAGCTACACACAATATCCTGCACCTACTCTTAAAGTTTGTACCATGAATTCGAGACCAACCTGCATATCATGAAACCTCATTATTAGCTTCAAAATGTGCCATTGTACTAAACCTAGTTTAATTCCTATTCCACAGTTAGCTCCTGAAACAAACACATTTTTCTTCGTTTACATACGCAGATCAATATTATACCCATAGTTAATTATTTGATACAAATCTTGTTCTATTGAGTTTTTTTCTTCTCTTCCTAAGATATGGTCTTGTCCAATGGTTTCTTTTTAAAATTTATTTCTTTTGGAAGAACTTAAGCTTCAGAGGATAAATTTGATTTCAGTTTCAAGTCTCATTCAATTTAAAATGCTACTAAAACTCAGGCGGATATGGCATATTTTCGGCATTTGTTAATAACAATTTTGAAAGACAAATTTTTCTTTAATTTCGATTTTACGTTTTAAATGAAATTCAAAACATTTCTCATTGCCATAAAACAGGACTATTTAAAATTTTTAAAAATTATCTTTTCGAATTAAAAGCATCAACTATTTAAAATGTACGAATGGATGTCATACGACAATTCTGTTTCTACCATTCTTTTTACTTTAATGTACAGTTTTAAGAGAGAAAAAAATTGTCCACTTCTCACGCGCGCGCACGCGATATTCCTATCATTAATTAAAATTGAGAATTCCAATGTAAGATAATTGCTGCCACGCATTCTTATGAGAAACTTTCAAACGTTTTTGAAAAAGAAATCATTTGAAAACGAAGTTGAATTATTAAATCATGAAAAATACACTTTTCCCCTCACACAAACTAAAACGGCTGACGTAATCTGAAAAGTTGAAAAAATATTATAAAAGAGATTTAGAGGAACAGCACTGGAATTTTCAAACAACACAACTTTACATTTACTCTCTTTTCTCTACTATATATAAAATATATCAATAAGGTTAAACAACCTTTTTTATAATATCTATCACTTTCATTCCCCAATATCAATTTCATCATGTTAAAACACTCAGCAGTCAAAATGAAAAACGGTTTCGGGGAATAATTCTAGTCCAGTTCTCTTTCCTTCTTTTGAAAGCATTTTATCTTGAGGGTTGGTGCATAATAAGATGCAACATCTTTCGTCGCCTATATGTGGAAATCCTCCATGCTGAAAACTATTTTCGCTTCCAATTTTTGAAAAAATCGACCCAACTTTTGAATAATTGATCTGTGCTTGACAAGAAAAGCCTTCAAAGCAGTGCGAAATAATAAAATTGCTCCACTACATTAAGAGGTACTTTCTCTAAAGTTAGTCGACTTGTGTCAGGAATGAGTTTTCTCCTTTTCAAAGAGTTGCGACCCCTTGACCAATTGTTTATCGTGTCTGCTGACAGAAGACATCTTAAGAGAGATCCTAATTTTCTGTAACTGCAACCGAAATCTGAGACATGGATATTGGTCTGTACAGTTAATAAAAATGAGTCGAATAATGTTGGATATAAAATTTAAGAGGAAGGAGGATTTCCATATGTACAATATTGCAGAATTTTAAGTTAAAGATGTTTAAATCTGCGATCACTACAAATAAGTGCTTTACTTTGGTTATATATATATGTATATATATATATATATATATATATATATATATATATATATATATATGTGTGTGTGTGTGTGTGTGTATGTCTGTGTGTAATATAAACTGTAATTTGAAACATTTATGTATAAAATTTTGAGATTTTCAGCATTTTTGACGGGAAAACATGATAGAATATAAAATTTTGTATCAAAAGGAATCTGCTAAAAGTGTAATTGACCATTTCAGATGTAGGCAACCAAGCAATCAAAAGAAGATGTTTAGTTTCTTTCATTGAAAATAAGCGAAATATTTTTCTGTGCAAACACTGAGAGAATTAATTAGCTGTTTTGATTATTTCAAATACGGATGATAATTTTAGTTCATTATCAAAACTAATGAAATATTTGTTATTAATTGCAATTACATGATCTTAAGTATTCACAAGTTTTTCACATAAAGAAATTAGGTAGGATATTATTCGTATTAAATAATTTAAACTTGCCTCATGTATTGTTTTGTAAATATTTAATTTTAAATATGAGAAACACTTAAAAATGCATGCAAAACACCTAATACTATTAAAAATATTTCGGTACACAATACCTAATTTTAATTGCCAAAAAAGGGATTTAGTTATCACACTGTTTAAAATTATTATTATGATTTACATATACATCAGATTTCTGTTCTTAGCATGAATAAATGTGTAGTTAATATTTCACTTAATGAAAGAAATTTATTAGTAAAACTCATACAGTATAACAACGATAAGCTTAATTTATGCCATACTTACTATACAGTCAATTTGTTATAAATGTGTGTACATCTTATAGATAGTACAAAAATGTTATATTGTTATGTAACCATTTTGTTCTTAAAGTTTTAGAGTAAGTAAATTAAAGGTGTTTAAGAAAGTCACTGAAACATAAAATGAATAATATTAATACATTAAAATCATACGTTGAAAAATTCCCCTCCTCCACAAAATAATTATTTCTGTAGTCATTTGTAAAGTCCCTTGAGAAAATTTAAGTATTATTTGATAAATTAATATGAATCAACACTTGAAATTACAATGATTAAAACTGTTTTAAAGTTAAAAAAATTATAATTTACTTTCACATGTAGAGGTTAACCCCGTTTGGTAATCCAAAGATTTTTTTTCCAACACTATTCGTGAAAAAATGGCTTTACTTTTAAAAAAAAAAGTTGATTCAGTTTGTTACAAAACAATGTTCAGCAAAAATAAATGTAAAAAGTGATCGAATAAAATAAACTAGATATTGTTTATTTTATTTGGATCTAAATTCAAATGAAAACAATACGTTTATAAAATTCATTAGTATACATAACGTGACTAGTTACACAAAACCTATACTTATCTTAACTATACTAATTATTATAATTACTAAAAGTATTTATAATTGGTCAATAACCTTTCTCAGTTAATTAAAGTTAAGTATCTTACATTAAGAATTTTTAAGAAAATGTTTTCCAATCAGTGCCAAGACATTATAATTTACAATCTCAAAAAAAGCAAGCTTAAAAAGAAGAAGCAAACATCAACATAAGATAGTTCAGAAACGAAAAAGCGGTAGAATATTTTTATTATTTCCTAACTTTGTGTATAAAGTGGCTAGAAATATATATCATTTCACTTGGAAAACTTAAGTAATGCATGCTTCGGATGCAATAAAAATGTTAATCACTTTTACTAGGTTAAAAAAAGTAAAAGGAAAAATTTTTCTGGAATGAAATCCCTATAATTGAAAACAAATGAGGTTGTGTTAGATAAAAAATGAGAGTATATACTGAAGATGATGAGGAAAAAAAGAAATTTCTTTTTCGTTGATCTAGCTTTTGCCTTTGGGGACTTTGTTCCCGGGATTTCGCAGTACGCTCAGTTCATTTTAGCTACACTGATGTCATATGATTGCACGGTATTAACGAAGTCTACTGTGAATTAGAGGGGTGGTCTCTTAAATTAAAATTGAATCTTGTCGGAAAACAAATTAACTTTCTGAATATTAAAATTGATGAATCATGTTTTAACAGATGCTTTGGGAAAACTTCTAAATTTTTTTAGAATTTTAGAAAAAAAAAAGATTTGTAATTTTTAGAAAATATGTTTCTAACAAGTAATTATATTTTACGAAACGAAGCAAGTCTTATGTTAAAGGTAGAAATTATATTCAGGCAAGATTGGCTCTCTTATAGTTTTCAAAATCACACAAACTGTTTAAATCCTCAAACAAAACAAAAAGTACTGATTAATTTTTATATTTTACTTTTTTGTGACAATTTTTTGGGGAAAGGATGTATTAACACTCTGTAACTAATAATATGTCAAGGTAACATATTAGTACACCCCATTCCACAATATTATCGGGTTCATAGAAATAATTCTGTCTAGTCTTTACCCATTAATAAATAGACAGCATTTCTCACTTAATAAAGATATCTGCTGTCTTGCTGAATGCTCATATTATAACGCTTAAAGGAATTAAGCACCATTTCTGCTATATGTTTTGTATTTGTCCCACTAAGCTAAAATGTTAGTATATTGTTGTCTTATATATTTTAGTATATTGCTGTTAGTAAATTGTTGTAAAATGTTAATATATTGCGCTGAATAAAAGCTTAAGATTTATACCATTTTAAGAGGCTACTGGTTAATATAAAATTAACTTTTTGTAGAAATTTGGCTAAATTAGTAGAATATGACGAAAAATAATGCATCGATCTCTAACAGAATCATTGGATGACGCAGATCTAGATTAATTTCAAAATTTGATTTTTAGTTAATATTGTTTTAAAGAGCTATTGGGGCAAATGAGATCGTATTTGTGAGTCATTGTCAAATTGTGAGGATAACACATGGATTTGTGCTTCTTTCAACTGATTTCCTCACTATGCTACGGCATTGAGCTCTAGTTTCATTTAAAAGGCAGCAGTCTGTATTACCCTGCATGGCGGGTCGATGATAGAATCGAAATCAGAACCCATAGCACAATTTAAATTAATAAAACTTTTACAAACTAAGAAAATAGACTGCTAAGGCTTCTTTAAAATAAGGAGCAATCTATTATATTTAGTCAACTTGGTGTAGTTATATTCATTTCTTACATAATTTATATACTGCTTCGATTATTTGACAAAAAATAAGTTTTTCTAATCAGGAATAAAAATTGATTGTTAAATTTTTATCATTATCAATTTCTCCTTTTTGTATGTTAGTTGTAAAAAAGAAAAAAAAGTAATTACTTTTTGTATGAGAATAGTTGAAATTAAAATAAAATTATTTCTGGATTAGGCCCGTTTCTTGGAGTTACCACAGACAGCTTGTATCTATGAAGAAGCTTATAGGTATGCCCTATCTATGAGATCAATCGTGAAAGTTAGAACATAATTACATATTATTTTTAATTAAGTCGATTTTCTTATGAAGAAAATATATTTATATACCCTTAACTATTAATTAAGAGTCATTTGAGTTAAATTGTGCAGGTTTGAATAATCTCCAGTTTAACTATTTCCAAATACAATGTTCCGTTATAATGAAGAGATAACCCATGATCTAGAGCATATGTGAGTTCGCTTTCAATAAGAACATCTGCGTGCTTTCCCAACTTCATTTAGAAGAAATTACAATTGGCGTTCTTTTCCAAATTGAATTGCACTGATAAATACATGCTTAAACAATTAATTTGTGAGTTGAGATACGATTAAAAAAATGCAGTACATGTTGTGGTTTTCTGGCTACTTCATAAAAATATCATACAAAAAAGTCCTTCAAATAAACTGACCTCATCTAAACGGTTCGAAAAGAGAAAGAAACAAGTAAATGCACATCTTTAGGCACCATAATGAAAAAAATATATTTGCAGTGAAAAAAAATACTTGAGTATTCAAAACAATTAAATTCCCATTATGAGAACAGCAACAGTTATTACATAATAACAAAAATAGATTTAAAAAAAATGCTTGAATCGAGATAACTTTTTTTACTGTTTATCTCTCAAGTTGTTGCAAATAGATAAAAAAAACTGTTTTTGAAATAGCTTAAAATTTCTGAAAAATATTTTTAATAAGTCATGGTGCTTCTCAAATGACGAGATAAAAGACTGTTCATGAAAAAGACAAAATACTTTTTAAAAGTGGATTCATGATTCATGTTTTCGTTATTTGTATTGCCTGATAATAAAATAAACTATTAAAAATAATATGATAGAGAATATGGGGAGGGGTGGGATGAGGATTCATCACCCAAATAAGACGATCACGGTGAAATTTGACTAGAAAGTCTAGTAAAAGTAATTATATTGCGTAAACATATTTCGAACGATTGTTTATAATTTGTTTTTTACACCACTATCTCTATATTTGTCTATTTCAAGAATAAAATACGAGCAAGTTTTCTTAATAAACTATTTTGCTTTATAAATCCATTATAAATGCAAATTTCTTCGTTATGAAAATGTGCACGTCATTGAATGATTAATGTTTTTTTATATCATTTAATGAAATCAATGTGTTCTCTTAAAATATTCAAACTTACAAATGCTGTCACAAACACACGCGAACTGAAACAAGAACTGGCGAGGTGAATTTGTAGAAGGATAATGTTTGTGTCAGCATTTATTGAAACTCAAGTTTGTTTTGGCCCTTTTCAAAGTGTCAGTGGCCATTCGGTTGAAACTCAAACCTAAACTTCAAAGTCTATTCGATGGAACGATCTGGCTCAATAGTGTTAATTTGTTTCTGCAGTTCTCCGAGAATGGAGCTTCATTAACGTTTCGCAGGTCTTATTAAAGCCAATTTAATAACAGATTCCATGGACGAGCTTTAAAACTCCTTAAAATGTAATTAGGCTTCGAAAGCACTTGTACAGAATTCTTGATTTACGATAGGTTTTAAAATTTGCAGTGTTGTTTTCAAAGATGATTCATTCTATTATTATATAAAATTCCTATCACGTTGTCCGTTAACTCAATTTACATAATGTTGTCATTAAATATTGTCCTCTACTTTGTTAGTTCAGTGTATTACATGAAAATTAAAGTACATATAACTTTATATTTCACCCATGATTATTTCTCATATAAAGAAAACAATTCTTATTAATAATTTACACGT
Source organism: Trichonephila inaurata madagascariensis (assembly GCA_019973955.1). Taxonomy (NCBI): domain Eukaryota; kingdom Metazoa; phylum Arthropoda; class Arachnida; order Araneae; family Nephilidae; genus Trichonephila; species Trichonephila inaurata. Next base: position 701,962 of record BMAV01024361.1, on the reverse strand, counting down.
GTACAATTATATTGAATAATACACTTGAATATATCGTCAATCATAATAAAATATCCCGGAGAGATGGTTTAGTCTATTACTTTTTCAATAAAAAGCTTTGTATTTTAATACTGTTATATTTTTAAAGAAAGTTTCTATAGTCTTAATTTTAAATGTCACGTTAATTGCATAGAGTTATTTCAAAGCAAGTGGTTTGTCCTTATTCTATGTCTCAACTGTGAATTTTTTTAAAAAAAAGTAACAAAAACAAAATTATATTCTAATTATATGATATCCATTGTCCGTAAATAACTCTAAAATGCAGTCAAAATTAAGTATTGTATTTTGAATGACAGGCAGTACAAAATATGTGTTACTCGTACCAAAAGAGCACAGGCCTAGTTTTTAATTCCCTAAAAATCATTTTTAAGTTAAGTTGAATTTTCACCTAATCCTTATCAAATACCATGTTCCTTAAACAAAAACAAAAAAAGAAAAGAAAAAAAAAAGAAAAAACTGTGGGAATAAAAATAAAATTTCTTTGATTTCTTTTATTTCTTTAAAAGTCATGCACTGCATTTCATTCGTACACTAAATAACAAAAATACAAATTTCAACTGTTTTATTTTTGTTATATGCATCCGTGCATAGTTTCCGTTTGAAATTAAATTTTAAACTTTTTCATTTTCTAAACCGTTTTAGTGACAAAGAGGAATAAAACTATGTTTTAGTGAATACATTGTCTAATCTTTTGAAATATAAACAAGTATTTATTAAAAATTAAAAAAAGAAAAACAAATATTCAAAGAATGATAACATCTTTTCAAATCTGATTAACGTCAGTACGCATACAAGTTTTAAAAAAAATTGGATAACATTTACAGTTTAAGTATTTATTTCTGGGGTTTTCTTCGGTTTATTGAGACTCGTTAAAGAAAATACTTAATGTTACAAGTATAATCCCTTTGCTGCAGTAAAGTACGTACAACAAAAAAGCTGTTGATCCTTAAATACAAAAGAGCTAAAACGTTTAATTCCCTTTTAAAAACTATCATTTATCTTTTCCTTGTGTGTATTTCTAAAAGAGCGAAAAAACAAACACAAAATTGAGGGGTTTTTTTTTACACATTTACTTTAAGTAAGAGTCAAATCGATTTTTAAACACCGTAAAATAAAAGCGCTTGAGCCCTCGTGTGTGTTAACAGGCTGATTGTTGGAAACAGCCTTTCCGTAAATAATCGCCCTTGTATGATGAACACCAATGCTTAGATTTATAACGTTACGTGGTACTTTCGAAAGCTATCTGATTTTGTACCTGAAGGAGCAAAAGAAAAATCTCCTGACCTAATCAGCTAAAGAAAATTCAATGTTGATATTTTTTCCTCAATGCCACCGCCTTCATTGGGGATATCCCCCCTCCCCTTCTAAACATTTTCCTTCTTTGATCAATTTTATTCTCTTTTTCAATGTGTTTCACGAATGAGTAAATTAAAGCTCCCCCTTAAAAAGAAAATAGAAGAAAATAAGACTGTCAAGAAGATAAGTATAACAACAAAAGCGTGAAAGAATAATTTTGGATAGAAAATTTAACTCCCAATTCCTTCAGGCATCTGATTATACGTCTTAAGTTGAAATCCTTTCAATAGTGAGATGACAAAAATTGAAACATTGAGAAACGTAAAATTAAATTTGAGACATCAAAAAATATGCTTAGCGCAAAGAAGAAAAGTAAAAACAAAATTAATGCATAACGGAAAATAGTGAGGTAGATTCTTTTATTTTTCATTAAAATGTTTCGAAGATAGTTTTACTTCTATAATTTAATTCAGATACAATAAATTAAAGCTGGCTAAGAAAATAGGATGGGTTTATGATAAGCAAAGCATTTTGTAAATACCACGCAATGGATGTAACAGACATCTCTGAATTAAGGAAATAAAAAGTTGAAATGTCATTTTTTTACATTAGATTTGAATTGGATTCTAGATTTTATAAACGTAAGATTTTTTTCGAAAGCATTGTCTTTACTTGAGACAAGAGCAAGTATTGTAGAATTACAGATTAAAACTTGTTCTAATCAATTAATTCTAAAATAAAGTACTATTTAACAGTAATTTTATTTAATATTTTATTTTCGTTGCTAAGTTTGAAAATAACTATAGAAACAGATAATATTGTAGTGTTTTAATCTGTATGCTTGTTTTACTTATTTATACAATCTCAGTACATTAAAAAAAAGTATGTTTTAATTTGAAAAGCTGAAAAAACCCCTGCAGAATCAAAAATACTACCTTTAGATAGGTAATTTAACTAACAATTGTTGCATTTATTAATTTTTTTTTAAAAAAATTATTCTTAATATTCTTTGCTTTCTTCATCCCATTAGAAGATTAGAAAATCTAATAAATCTTAACAGGTGTTGCCAAGATAAGCAGGGAAAGTATAATACCAGTGTGCAAAAGTTAAAAAGAAGTACTAAATATTACAAGCCGATGACAGACTAGCTTACATTAAACCAAGTAAAAAAAAAAATGTAATATAAGTCGATGACAATGACTAAGTGATTTTATTTGCGTCGCATAAAAAACAACACGATGACTAATCTTTTAATTTTGAATCCCGTTCAAGACCCGCTTCAAATTGCAACATCAGGACTTTAAGCCTGGACAGGTTTATCTACACGGCGGGTCATCACTTGGACTCGCCCCCATGACATGCCGGTGAGTGACCATAATCACTAGGCTACCGCGGCCATCATGAGAAAGCGGAATTAGCAATGCAAGACATCTGTTGGTGACGGACCTCATAATTCTGAACTAGGGTCAAATGATTAGGACGACATTTGAACAGGCACTCCAAACTTCCACACCACGCCAACATGAAGACTGTATTTCTACGGATTCATGTGAATTTGTCCCGGTACACGACGGATCTTTAGCAGCTTCCAGACTCGGCAAAAATAGTGACCATGAACGCATTGCTACAGCAGCGGCCTAAATTACACGAATGAAGACAAATTTTGTAAACTAGTTGAAAACCAAGTTGATATTTCATGCCTTGAATCCATCTTGAATATTTTCTAAAGTATTAATAATATATTTAATATATTATATATTTTGATGAGGTATTGTGAGTCAAATATTTAAACAACATTTGACAGCCAAATGTCAAATATCTCATATCAAAATATCTCAAGACTTGCTTATGTCAATAAACCCTATATTTAAAGCATATAGATTCGCGTGTACATGAGTCTAGCTTAAATGCATCTTAGTGGTTAACAATTAGTAATTGCGGTAGCTCGAATATTTGACTAAACAATACTAAATTTATTTATATATAGTGAGTAAAATACATTATTTGTATTATGAATAAAGTATAATATTTTTGGAAATATGTGGATTCAGAATAGTTATAGTAACTATACGTAAATAAATACTATAATATACATTTATAGTTAAAAAAAGCATTGATTTAAAACTATTTACTGATTTTTTAAGAAAAATAAATTTGCATTTTCGTGAAAAAAATGGCTAGTTTTAAGTATAACTATTGCAAATAAAAAAGAAATAGATAAAAGTATTTGAAAACAAAAATTAGTTGAATTTCGCATGCTTCTTATAAGGAAACTAAGTAAATAAAATATTTTTTTTTTCATTTTTAATGCAAAGCAGTTAAAAAAATGAATACATGCCTGGATTCCGCTGTGTCAGCATTACTGTTATGTTTAATGTACATGTTAGGCTTAAACATGTTAAAATAGTGGATTATTTAGCTAAAGGCTAAAATATCCACATTGTAAGCATTTTCATTAAAAATGTATTTGTTTTTGCTGCGTAAGTACACCAATTAGTTTGAATGATTCTTCCGGTCTATGGCAGTAGCTTTGATTTTTCTCGCTTATTAACCCATTCACTGCCAACTACGACATATCTCGTAGTAAGTGTGTGTACTAAAACTGCCAGCTATGAGATATCCCGTAGTTTGGGCTGAAACTTTAGATTGATTACATATCTGCATTTGAGTTAGGAACTATGAGAAAGGATGAATGAAAAATTCGTATGCTGCAAAAAACATATTATAATTATCAATTCTTATTATTAAAATTGTAACTCAGAAAGGATCAGATTATAACGTAATAATTACAGGCATGAATGTATTCCAAAAAGGAAAAAAAAAATTTCATTGTTGGTGCTGTGTAATATGAGCTTTAAAGCAAGGATAAACGCATAAAGCTGGGTTATTGGGTCACACTGGACAAAAAATACCTAGTTTCTTTCTTTCTTTTTTTTTTGTACACATTTGACGTGGATTCGTAGGCATCCTTTTTTTTTCTGTGGGTGTAAGATGCTCTAAGTAATAAAAATCAGTTGCATTTGTATTATAGTTGCTTCTTTCTTCTGCAGTGCCGCCGTCGCCATCAAATACATTTACAATAACTGATTTCCCAAACTTCGACGCATTCTCATCTTTTTATTCCGTCGGATTTATTGGTTACAGAACTTGTATGTATTCTTTAGAAAGATTTTGAAGTAGGATAGAGCGATTTTCTCGCATTAATAGATGCTTTCCTGTGGTCTGCTAATTATTACACTTATCAGTTCATTTTTATTATTTTACAACTCTTTTAAACTACCATCGCTTTATAGGTCTTTCCAAGCGAGGATCATTTCTGGTCTGTATGAAAATCTGACGTAACAGTACACCTGACAGTCACCAGAGGAAATTAGGTGACGAGCTTGTATAACCAAACAAAACAAAACAAATTTTTTTTTTTTTTTTTTTAATGAAGATTTTTATTGAAAAAATAAAGAAAACCATTTACGAGATAACTCGCAAGTGGCACTCAGCACATGAATCTTATTCAGTGACGCCCCCCCCACCCCAGGCTACAAGTTATCCCATTGTGCTTTTTTTTTTAAATAAAAATTGTTGTAAATGCTATTACTTTATATCAATAATTTAATATTATTATATTTTTCAGAATTACATGTTTTCTTTAAACCCTTGGCACCCAGGCCAAGATGCTCTAAATTTACCTGGCAGTCAATGGGTTAATGTCACATAATTTTGAGCCACAATGTGTTGAAGATACCTGATCTGGACTCAACTCAGCAAACTTCAACACTCAGCAAATGTAAGGACTTATGAGATTATCGGGCTTCAGCTCTTTGATGGCGAGTCTTTAGTGGCCCAAAGACTCGAACCAAAACCTCGACAAAAATAACGTCGTCCAAAGGTTGCAACTATTACCTTTCGGCTACCGTGGTCTCCTACGTGAATAGCAATAAAGTACAGAAACTAAATTTAACAATAATTAATGTAAAATAAAATTCAATAAAATGTATTATCGACAACTCATTAATTGTTTTTAATATTACGTCTAAGCATCCGACAGATTCATCGGTAAAATCAGACACATAAAATTTTATTACTTTGATGTATTTTCACGGTACTAAAATTACAGTCTTTCAAACTCCTACATAAAAAGTACATGTCGATTCATTAAAACAATAAATATCAAAAATGATTGTATTAATCTATTTTAAATTGTTTATCCTATCGTTATTTTAGTTTTATACTCGTTAATGATTATTTAATAACAATAATGTGTACTCTGGGATTGATGAAACTACAATGTGTACTTTTTTTATTCGGTTACTAGGGAGAAGCATTGCATCACTTAAATATCATCTTTTGGGTGTGGTTAGACTTAGAAAATACATTTTATTTCAGTTCTTCATGTAATATTTTGAAAAATAGACAAGAAATTGTGGAAGATTATATGAAAACCAAATCAAAGATAAATTTGTCGGTGCCTTTTTCATAAGAAATTAGATCCGTGTCTGCATTATGAAAATAAGTCGCGATCTATCAATTCATGTTCGAAAATGTACATAATACGAGGGAGTTTTGCATTCTTCTCGTTGCATTTAGATGTCTAGGAGAGATAAATTTGGTTCTAGATGTGTGCGATTCGCGAGCGCGTGAGAAGGAATTTCTGCGATAAGATGACATAAAATTCATATATAGCTTCGTATTAAAAATTTACAGAATGAAGTATATATCTTACACAAAACCCCCTGTGAACCGAATCAAATAATAAATATATATATATATTTGATAGACATGGATTTTGGATTGACATAGCATTAGTGGGTGTTATGAGCAAAATATAGGAGTGGTAATTGTTGTATTAAATATGAGAGAAAAATCGTTCAAAAATTGTGAATTGAATTATTGATAGGATGCCCTTTGGTGAGTTTTTAATGATTTACGCTATTCATTTGTGAACATACTTGGTTTTTAATTTGAACTTTCGGATATTAGACATTTTTTCTACCTATACAACTATTTTAAAGATGAGTGCGTCATCTTTGGTGTTCGAGGGTTCACTTATATTATGCAATTAATTGTTTTAGAATTTTAATATTTTAATATAATATCTTTCAGAGAATGCGATGGAGAATAGTTTAATTTTTCAAGTTTAATGGCTTAATTTTAACTTTTTAATTTTTAAATTTTTGAGAATTGGATATTTTCCGATTAACTTACCAAGTTACAATAAGGGGGAAGGTTGGCGCCATCAAACTAGTTTAACCCCACTTATCGGTCCTAAGTCCGAGGTTGCACTTGGATATTTTATAAATTTTTATTTTATAATTTTTTAATTTTGTTTGAAAACGTTGGAATTTTATCTTCTATATTCGCCATTGATATTTTGAAATGGGATTTAATGTTATAAGATTCATATGGTTTCAATTTTTAAATTGATTATTGGGTTGTGATTGAATTATATATATTTAAATATATATATATAGCAATAAATAAATTAAAAAGAAGACTAATAAATCCTAAAACATCTTCAGATCAAACCAAAAGAACCAAGAACATGGCACCATTACAAACCAAAAAAGAGAAATATAGCTAGAGTGGAAAAACTATTATGATTTCCCTAGCTGTCACTGGCTTAGGACAGTGAGACAGGGTTAAACAGTGTTTTGTGAGATCTCAACCTTCCCCTACAGCGGAAATTTTCGACATAATAGCACATGAGATAATCCAAGGCAAAGGCCCAAACCCACGTGGGTGAATATAACAGCAATAGAATAGAATTGGAATAATAAATTACTACAGGAATCCGGGAGAAATAGACAAATATAAATATGTATAAACAAAAAATATTTGCATGAGAAGTTAAACATGATTGTGATCATAATTAATAATAATGAAAATGAGCGAAGAAACTAAAATCTTACCCGATGTATACGGATCCCAAAAGTGCACTGCCTCGATGCACAGAAAAAAAACAGCGTAACTAAGAATAAGGGCGCCATCTATATATGTTTTTAGAAACTAAACTTATTATACGAATATATTAAGAAAAATAAGTACTATAAACTAAATAGAAATGAATATATTAAATAATAATAATTAAATAGCTATAATTTTGAAGACAAATATTTATTTATAAAATTAGCTGGATAGTTATAGTCTAGGCAATTTTGAAAGAATTTTTTATAATTATTATTTCTTAGAACTTTTTCAGATACTAAATCATTATTTCTTTTTATATAATTTAGAATAATATTTCTAAAAATTGAAATGTGAAGGGTACTATCCCAATATGGCATTTTTATAACATTAAAATAAAAAGCGTCTCTTTTATCAAAAATATTACTTATTAGAATATTATTTTCAACTTTTAATTGGAGATCTAGGAAGTTTGCTGACTCTATATTGCTATTGGTTTTTAATAATTTCAAGTAGTTTGGATAATACTTAAAAATAGGAGTAAAGTCAATTTTATTACTGAAAATAATTAAGTCATCGATGTATCTAAAAAAGTAACAAGAGTCTGTATTAATTTTTTCATTCTCATAATAGTGTAAATAAATATTAGCCAGACTATTACTTGCTGGGCTACCTTGTGGTAGGCCTTTAATTTGTTGATAATAGTAGTTATTATGAAATATGTAATTTTCTTTCAAAACAAATTGTATAATAGTATTATATTTATCATAATGTATCAATTTATTTAATGAATATTTAATATAAACATTTTTAAGCACTTTAATCATATCCTCTATATCAATAGAGTTGAATAAGTCTTCTCGAAGTCAAAGCTATGCAAGGATTTAATACTCTAACCTTGCATGTTATCACCGATATCTTTACTATTCTTTACAATAATGGAGTTTGAGATATTGTCTAGAGTGTGTTGTATAACTTTTTGCAACACCTTGCCTGGTTGTGTAATATAGGTATTACAACCATTAGTAATAGTTCTAAATTTAATTAGACACTTATGTAATTTTAATGTTAGAAAAATATAAGGAAAATTGAAATTATTTGCATATAAATCTAGCTTTTTATAAAAAGCTGAAATATGGTTAATGATTTCTCTCTACTGCTGCTATTAGATTTAATAAACGCGTTATTGTTTTGAAACTGCTTGTTAAGTATAAAGTTATAAAACCATTTGCAAATGATTGCATAGTTGCCCGGAACTTTATCCACATATACAATAATGAAATCTTTTTGAAGAATTGAAATTTGGTGTTTTGTATCTTTATAAGTAGTATTTTTTTTATCGGTTTTATAGTTAATATTAAGTAATTCACATAAAACTTTGCATTTAAACTCATTAAAAGCTTCGAAAGGAAAGTTGTATTTAATTGCTATTTTTGTAATAAAGTTATTAATATCTTTAGAAATTTGTGCTTTAATGGCTTTATTATTATTAGAGCGCATAATTCTAAAACCTATACCCTTAACCACATTATTTCTCTAAGAGGTTTATCTTTAATAATATTTAAATCACCAGATATGACATGTTTATGATGTTCATTAATGAAATCTACATAATTATGACAATTACATACGATATTATTATTATTTTGCAAATCAAAAGAATTGTAGTTAAAGATGGATCTACCAATTTATATATATATATATATATATATTAATTTCCAAAACATTTCGCATATTTATTTTCAAAAGTAACTAAAGAATTTTCAAATCAAAATACAATTAAATTTTTTTTAGATTACGAATATTCAAAGATTTTGAAATATTTCAGCCATTCCGGGATTAAATTACACTGGGCAACAAAAAAGAAACATTTTTTTGTCTCAGAAAGAAAAATATGTGATTCTGATAGCACTTTTTCTCCTGAATTCAGATATGATATCCATTTTTCGTCATCACGCAAGGTTTTCGCGAGAGACAGGCATTTATAATTTGAAACACTTTAGTATTTTCTACATTCTTAAGTACACAATATTCGAACATTCGGACTCACCTAGAAATTAAGAAATCCCGATTTTCTTTTATATTTCACCTGTCGAGTATCACTTGATGGTCCAACAATAATTGGCCAGCATATTAGCATTCCATTTGCCTTGATATCTCTTTTCTATCACTGAAATCTCCTGATGAAAGTGTCCCCCGTGCTCATCGCTCAATGCACCAAGATTTTCTGGGAAGAAATCTAAGTGCGAGTGCAGGAAGTGTATTTTTAAGCACATATTACAGCTCAAATTTTTATAAGATGTTATAAGATCATGAACAATATCATGGTAATTTTCCGCCTTTAGATGTCCCAAAAAACCGCAAGTTACATTTTTGAATGCTTGCCAAGCTGCTTTCTCCAGTAGATTTAATAGTTCCTCAAACTTCTCATCATGCATTAGTGATCGTATTTGTAGACGCACAAATATCCCTTCTTTAATTTTTGCTTCACTTATTTTAGAAAACTTCTGTTTTAATTACATGAAACCAGGATTATTGCCCATGGCTTTACGAAATTCTTCATTAATCCTAGTTTGATACGTAACGGAGGTAGATACACAATTTTAGGATTACACAATGCGTCATGTTTCACATTTTTCTCTCCAGGAATGAATGATTCGCGTTCTTTTCTGATTTAATGGGGTTTTTTTCTGTCCCTACTATCCCAAAAACACAAAAAACAACAGTACTTTGTGTAACCAAGCTGCAGACCAAGAATAAGTGCAATTATCTTCAAATCACCACAAATATTCCATTCATACACTGCATATTGAAGCTTTTCCAATATAAATTGAAAGTTTTCATATGTTTCTTTCACACTAGCAGAGTGAGCCACAGGCATTGATGGGAATTTATTTCCATTATGCAGAAACACTGCTTTTAAACTTGGTTTTAACTTTACTTTAAACTTTTGGAGGAATCAATGAACCAGCGCTATTCTATAGGATTATGTTCAATATCAAATGTCTCCATAAGAGAAGAAATGTCATTGCAAAACACTAAGCCATTTTCTTCAGAAAAATAGTCTTTACATTGAGAATGACGACTACGATAAGTTCATATCTTTGTATTCTTTTGAAGAAGACTCCATCCTTTTAGCTGGGAACCAAGCATTTCAGACTATTTTTTGGATAACTTTAAATCTCGTATGAGATCGTTAAGATCTTCTTGAGTCAATTAATGAGGCTCACATAAACAGCTTGGTTCAAAAGTTGTATCACCACACAAACTGTTTCTTCTTCCTTACTTCTATTGGAACCTGAGCTCTCTTCATCTAATGTCACATGTTCTGGAGGCTTTGGTATGGGAAACTCTTCGCTGTGTGGAACTGGTCTCATTGCTGATTGCAAGTCAGTTTACACCACTGTATGTTTTGATTTTGACGTAATCCTTTTAATGCTTGTTAAGCAGAAATAACAATCATAGGAGTGATCTTTGGGTTCCCTCAAAATCATAGGGATAGCAAATGACATGTGGCCTGTGCCATTCTTTCATGCAGTGAGAAGCCTATTACATGATAAACAACAGATATGTGGGGCCCAAGTCCTTGTTTGGTCCCTCACTTTACGCCCAAAATAAAGTTCATAACACTTTTTTACTAATGGAGTAAGATTTCGCCTTTGGGACTTGAGCGTCACTTCACCACATATATAACAAATGTTGTTATAATGATTTAAACAAGCTCTATGCATTTTGTAACTAACAACAAATTAAAAGAAATAAATTTGTAAATACGTAACATACAACAAACCAGACAAAAAGCACTCACAATTACGTGTTTACTGGTTCACTACTATCTCACAACTGACATCGTTCTAATGAATGCATGCTAGTCTAGACCATATCTGTGCCTGTCTGTTGTGTCTGGTGCCAAAACGTCTGTACATATCTGAACTTGCACAGCAGTAGCAATGGTACCATTTGAGTTAGCTCATGTGGTTCCATCACGTTTACAATGCTCAAGGAATTTTACAATGGACAAATGGTCGTTTATTAAAACAATATTTAAATATATTAATTGAAATTAAAATTTAAAAAAAAACTGTGGGTGATGGAGAAATTCTGAATACATATTTGAAAACACGATAAAAAACTGCATTAAGTACAACTATTGGTACTCATGAGACAAAAATCATGTTGACCAATGTTATTAATAAGAATTTTTTTTATTTGTTTCTAGCTTCAATGTTTTGGTTTTTTTTTTCTTTTTTTCTTTTTTTCGAAAATGCTTGCAAAAAATTTTTGTGTTCGGTGCTAATGAAATATTTGTATATATTTGCATAGATTTCAGCTTAAAAATGAAAGAAAACATTTTTTTAAAAATTTTAAGCGTTTGTGAATAGGCTACTTATTATATTTCTAAATTGGAACTGGAGGTAATAAAGGAACACCAATTTAATAAAAAGTCGTTAAAACTATGTATTATTCACATTTTTATTTACTTTTGAAGTGAAATTTTTAAAACTTCAAAATAAATTACATTTTGTATTAATTCTCTTAAATAATGTAAGAATAATGGCATAATTTTATTGAAAAAGATATACGAATTTGAAATTTAAGATAAAGGTACTTGCAACATTGTAAAATATGATTTATATGAAAACTATCTAAGCAAATATATATGAATAGATGAGATACCTTGCAGTAATTTAGACGATTGACATGTATCAGTAAGCTTTGAAGAAGATTTAACAAGCACAGAAAGTAAACATATTAAAAAGGAAATAATCACAGAAAATTCTATGTAATACATTGTAAATAGCTATGATATTTAACAAGTTGAGACTTTTTGTAGAAATCAGTGTTATATCATTTAAACATGAGCAATCTATTACCCTTTTATCTCGTTTCAATTTAAAAATATAAATACGAATTATCAAACTCAAAGTAAAAAAGTTAAAAAAGCAGGATAATACTTTTAAATGTTACCTCTTCAGGTAGACTTACCATGTATTTCTGCTGCATAATACTGACCAATTAGATAAAATCATGTTTAATTCTGAAGAGAAAACCGGTTCTTTTTAGAAATATAAACAAATTTTTGACATAGATAAAATAATTTTTAAAGCATGACTATTGTAAGATCTTGAAACCCATAAAAACTTCAAAGTGAAGACAAACTAATGTGCTTGCAGTGTTTATTAGAAATTTACAGTTATTGTAAAATCTACAGCAGAGCATTTCTAAGAAAATTTGAGAACCAATTTAAATATTTTGTAGTCACACAACACAGCGTTGGAAGCATCCTGAAAGCCATCTGAAAATCTGCCGAGAATTGTAAATATTTGCACATGGTTCTTAAATTTATATGAAAAATCTGAGGTTTGACTCGTTTTCAAAAAGCACTAGCAAAATCTTATATTTATAGTGTTTGTACAACAGTTTTAAAGATGTTATGTTTATTACTGACGTTTTCTTCACATTGTTCAATGATTTTTAAAAAGTGGCATTCCTTTTTTTCCCCCAATACCTCGTACAGCTGAATTAAACTACAAAAAACATTTAATATCAAGTGTGTTTTGTTATGCTGAATTTTTTTTAACAAAAGATAAATTTTACAAAAGATCTATTTTATAGTAAAGTTTAATTTACATTGTTGACTCTAAATGTAACACACATAGAGAGTTACAGGGATCATCATTAAACTGATATTCATACAAAATACAGCTCACTGAAGACAATTTTTCTAATAACCATATTTGATTGATTTGAATTTTTTATTAAAATTGAGAAAGGGAGTTTTATAGAGTAAAAATCGACAGTAAAGAAATTAATCAAATTGAAGGACAGATAAAATTAATTGGGCTTAATTTTTTGTTTAAGACATGAGAAATTCAGTTTTATTTTAAATCTTTAAAAGTAAAAAGAATTGGTGTTTTCTTGGTGATAAATTTTCAAAGTAGATAAATTTACATATAGTTTTTGTATGATATGAAACAAGCATATCATACAAAAATCTTGGAAAGCAAAGTAAATGAATAGTTATCTTTTTCAAAATGCAATTTCTTGCCTTTTTTTTTTTTTTTTTTTGTAATTTATTGTTAGCCTTCAAATTATTTTGGACCTAATTACATTGAAAAGTTGAAAATATTCCATAACTGTTACTTAAGAATAGCATCTATCTGTCAAAATAACTTGTGATATAGTTGTAATGCATTTTCATTAAAAGTTCAGAACAGATGTAATTTTAAAGTTCTAAATAATTATCGGAAATAACTAAATTTACAAATGAAATCGAATAACTTATAGCTGTATCTGAGTGAAAAAATTTATATTTCGTGCTTTATATCCCTTTCTTAATAAGAAAAATCAACACATTTTAAACTAAATTTGGAAATTGCTTTTCTACTGCATTTTACTTTAAATAATAAAATTGCTTTCATGAAAAAGAGTAATTCGCTTAATAAGTTGATCAGAGAACTTCTCTTTACTAGCAGTGTAAAGAATTTTAACATAAGTACACAGAAATATATCCAACATCAGTTTTAATTAACGATGAAATATATATCTATATATTCTTTTACATGTTTTAATTAGTGATAAAACAGCTTCCCTTTCATGATGAATGCATACAAAAGAAATAATTTTGCTTCGTTTTCACAAGAGATAATTTTTTTCTCAATTCGTAATTGATGAAACAAGTCATATATTTTCTTGTATTGGTTATCTAATTAAAATCTAATGAGATAATCATTTTTGTCAACAATTTCTTAAAAATTTAATTAGTTTAAAATAGAAAGACAACTTCGTAATGTCATTCTCTATCTTGATTTTTCTGTAAAAATTCTGGAGCTCACTTTCTTTTTACTATTCCTATTTAAAATATATATAGTACTTGAAAAAAAAGTTAAAAAATAATCAGGAAAATCCGTTTATTTTTCGCATTAATTATTAAAGATCTCTATTAAAGCATATTTTTTGATAAGTGTAATTTCTCGAGATATTTAGTATTTTGATGTAATACTTGGAAGCAGAACTAAATAAAGTGAAATCATTTAATAATTTAAAGAGAACATTTAAATAATTAGGTTAGAACAAATCAGGATATAGAGAATTTTAAGAAAAGCAGAACTATAAAATGTTTTATGCGGTGATATTTGAATGCATTTGTATACGATTAAAAAAAACATTACAAAATTACTGCTGCGTAAATATTAAGGTTATTTTAAGGTTTTATATTCCTCAAAGTATATAAACCAACATTCAGTTTATAGTGTTTAATAAAGATTAAAATGATTTACTAGTAAAAAAATATATTTGAATTATAACACACTTTTTAAATATTTATATCTGAAAACTTATAACTGATCACAAAAACTTTTTTTTTCTTTCTAATTCCCTACTTTCATTTATTAAGAACATTCAGATTCCAACAGATAGATTCTAGTAAAAACTATAATTTAAGTTGTATTCTTTTGTAAGATCCCATACAATTTACATTTACATACATTGTAATGTTTTTAGTTCTAAAATATTGTTGCGTTGATCGGAATTTTCGAGGATTTTATGCAAATCAGTCGCAAAGAAAAAGATAGTGCTTTAGGAACAATGAAAATTTATTGCCGAGAAAACAATCCTTGAAATACAGAATTTAGCAGCAAAATTTGCAGAATAAATATCAGAAGGTCTTTTCTCCTTCTACAGCGCTCAGGCACAACTATCAGTGTCTGAAATACACGTATGTAAAAGATTATTCACAAGCTCCGCTCGTCTTAATCAACAGCCGAGCTAATCGCTACTCTTCTCGGTTAAGGCAAGACTCTCTAATCACTGGTCAAAACAAGACTAACTCATTTTTGGGGAGCATTTATCTATTTATACTCCTCGCAAATCATTCGAGAAAGATCCGCTTGCGTCATAGGTCTTGAAATTAGTGAATTTCTCTACTAATTTCTATAAGAATCCATAGGGTTCTGAACTCACCAAGATGGTTGCCAAAATCGACAACTTGGTCGTCAAGTCACCAAAAATGATGCCATCTTGGCTCCATCACCAAGATTTCGCCAAGTTCCCAGTAAACAGCCATTATAACGTAAGGGATGGAGTTGCTTGCAAATATTACAAATTTAACATAAAATAATTATAACATAGAATAATATAAATACATCACAAATCTAAATCCAAATGATTTACACTGTTTTATACAAAATTTGTAACATTAATTTTAATATTATTTTCCTATCCATATTAGCAATGCAAATACAAAAAAGAATAGCTGCATTTCAACTAAATATTCAGAATAAACCCTACTTTCCATCAAAAATGAATCCATTTAATAATCATTTAAAAATTTTAAATATTTAGCTTCTTTATAAAGTACCTTACCTTATTAATACCTTACTTAGTGTAACAGTTGTAGTTACGGAGGTCTAATAAGAAGACAGACTCACATCAGGCAAGAAAAGAGTTAACAATTTCTTTTTTGATTTAATTAATTTTAAAATCATGAAAAGTAAAACATTATAGCCTTTCTGGTTTGATCTCAGTCTGCCTTCCTATAAGAACTCTGGAACTGCAGTTTTAATTCTAATTATGGTCATACGTTATAAAATTGGGAGTCATTTACAGTTTTCAATGTAGAGATATAATAAACTGGGAAATGGATGGAGCTCTAATGAAAAATAAAACCCATTACAAAAGTAAAAAAATCAATAAAAAATAAAAGTAAACATTCTATGACTTGCATCAATAATTAACATTTTTATAAAAATTTGAAATCAATCAATTCATAATTCCCTTTTTTCTGATAAAAGAATCACACCAGCGTAAAAGTAGATGAATACAAACCTACGAGTATTTCAATAAAATCGAACCCAACGTTTTTTTTATTCTGAAGGAAATTTATTTAAAAAAAATACCCAATATATTTATAAACGTGTTATGTCATGTAAAAACTGGCAAATTGTCCCGAAATTAACTAACATAGACAGTTGGTAGAAAGAGCGAAGGAGAAGGGCTTTTGCACGCGTGTGTCTTCCCCGTCCGTGATGATATTCTCACGTCAAGTCCCACCGTAACCATTGCTCAAAGTGCCTTCAATCAAGGATTCCGGCCAAAGGAAAGGCAAATGCGGAAGTTAGTTCTGGAGCAATTTACTACTGCGGCTCTGAAATGGTAAAAGGAAAAGGATCTATCCTTTCTGAAATATATTTCTTGTGTTCCCGGCAGCGGACCTATCCAAAGAAAACGGAAAACTCTCGGGAATCAATATATGGATATACGGTTGAGAAAGAGAAGTTGGGCTCACAATATTTTCCGTGCCAGTTTCTTTCTACATCCCCACCCCCTTGTGACAAACCGATAAAAGAAAGAAAGTTTAACCTGGTTTTAAAATCATGTTTCGTTGCATTCGCTGATATGCTTGTAAATTGATTATTCCTAATGTTAAATGAACCGCAGTAGATCTTGGAAGGAAAAGAGAGGACGGGTTGTTATGTCTACTTGGGCAGCCTAAAAATACTCTGGTGGATATCTTTTCTGCAACTAGCCTCAAAATTGGGTCTTGTAAAATGAAATAAAAGTTGAAAGGAACTTCAAATGCATCTTATCTGGAGTTACGTAACTATGTAGAAAGTGACCTCAAAATGTGTGTGTGAGCAGTTTAAACAATCTATCTGGATCTACCAATCCAATTCAAACGCTTAAGTTCGGAATTTAAAAGAAAACATGGTTGCACTATATATCAAATTTATTTCCTGAAAATTTTCAAAGGTGTTAATTGATAACTTGATGTCAATTAATAACTCATCTAGAGTAATAGTATAAAAATTACAATTTATTAAAAAATTTGATGGCAAGTATTTTAAGTCGATGAAAATTTAAAAAATTTAGTTTGCATTCTATATGTATGAGTCATCGAGAGAAAATCAGCTAATTTTCTTGAGAAATCTTTTTAGCTTCCAAAATAAGACTCACGAATAATTGTGATGTATTATTTGAGAAGAATTGATAATTCATTACATGCAATGATTTAAAGAGAGTCACCTCTAGCAGCATTTTCCCTATCTCCATAATGTTAAAAATGACCAAGTTTGGGGAACATTTTAAAAAAAAATGACTGGTCACCGATTTTTATGTGTGCTTTTATCGTATTAGAGAGTATTTTCTTAACCAGAGAGTATTTTCTGAAACCAGGGTAGTTTTATTAAAAATAATTAATATGTGGAGTAACATGGAAAATATTCAAAATGATAAAAATTCGTATATATCTTAACCCATAATATTTTTTTAAAAAATCATCACATCAAAATATTAATTTATACAGTATTATTTTGTATGCAAAATTTCAACATTAAAAGATAAATTTTTAAAGAAAAATGTTCTTTACGTGTTGCACAATTTAAATTTATTAGAAAGATTAAATTAGATTATTTATAATTTATTAGATTATTTAAAATTAAAATTTATTTTTGATGTCATATAATAAATTAACCATCCCCATAGTTTAGATTACTAAAATGCTAGTTTACCTAGAACAGTGATTCTCACCTTTTTTTTTTTTTTTTTTGCGATACACTTTTAAAAATTTCAAAATTCGGGAGCACACTAACAATAAAATAGGTTTAAAAGTATTTTACTTATCTTTAATACACTTCCATCAATCCAGTGAAAGAATAAGTAAAATATACCACGAATACCCTTAGTTTACTTTGATAAAACGGCCGAATAATTCGGTTCCGGATTTTCTTTTTTTTTCCGAGTATAATTAATAATATTAAAAAAAAAAAAAAAAAATGGGAGCACACTTCAAGAGTTTGGCGGTACACAAAAGTGTCAGGGCACAGTGGTTGAGAATCACTGAGCTAGAGCAAATATTTAAACGGAAAATCAGGCTTATAGTTTATTTTTAAATAAAAATTGAAAAATCCCTTTTTCACCGTATTTGAGAAGTAACCCATTTAACATCTTTAATTAATTTAACATGTTTTATCTAAAGGTGTATAGTATGATACAAAATGTATGATTATGCAAGAGCACGTGGTTTCGGTACTTGCAGTTTCTTAAAGCTAAATACATAACATCAGTACAAAAAAAAATAATTTAGCCTTTAAGATAGTACATATACATACTCGTATAAATATTTTTTACAGTAACAGCTGATCTGACAAAACCGCACTGCAAGGGATCATATGTAATGTAATAATACCCTAAGAAACAAATATAGAAAGACACCGGAAATTGAACTCAAATTATTTTTATCTTCTTTCTTTCATGTTTCTTGTTTCATATAAATTTAAATAAAATTAGTTTGAAAATACGTACTCTCAGTTGTTGGAATTCGGAAGAAAAAAGAAGAAATTTGATAACATGCATTACCTATGTTTGCACACATAAAGAGAATGTGTTTATAAAAGTAAACGGCAGAAAATAACATTTATAGTAATATAAAATTTAAAGCAAATCTAAAATATTCATACCCAATGGAAATGTTTATTTTCAATCTTTTTCTTCTGATTTTGGAATATAACATTCATATATTTGAAAGGGAAGTAAGCTACGCTTGTTGTGTATTATTTCCAACGTTCTGGACAATGTTCTGAAATACTGGGCATAAATGGATTTCTTTAAAAAAAACGATATTCGCATTCCAGTCGATTCATAGAATATATTTTGACTAAGAAAATAGCTAAAATCCCTTTTCAAATACTTCAGCTGTCATTGCACTTTTTATCTTCAAGTGATAGTACACGGAGAAAAAAACAAGGCAAAAATTTCGGGAAAAAGCCTCTGTTTTTATTTTATTAAGGATTTTAATTAAAGTTATAAATAAATACATATCATTTTTCAGTTCATTGAATCATTTTGCTTAACCCGCGATCACTCGCGCGGGGTATTCTGTACACCCCAGCAACAATAAAAGCCTCCTACAATTCTAAAAATAATGCGCAGAGCCACGATTTCTTCTGTAGCTGCCCATTTTAGATCATTGAACCTTCAGACCTGATGTAATCATTCTCGCTAGGACGATTGGAATGTAACGGCCTTCAAAAGTTTATTTGGGGTGCTGAGAACACCCCGCGAGTTATTGAGTTATATTTTCGTACTCGAAGCATCTACGGAAAAGTACGTTTTACTCTTTCTGTTTACGTTTTTTTTTTCAAATATATTAATATGCACGAATATTTTATTTAAAATTTCAATAAATGCGGTATAAAAATAATATAATTCTATAAAATATTTGTAAAATACAATTTTTTTTTAAAAAAAATTTCAAAACGTTTTCTAGAAATTATGACAAAAACTCCATGAGAAAAGGAGAAATAACAACTTTGTCGTCTATTAGATACTGTATCAACAGATTGACAAAATGAACTAAGTGAATTCGATAACTGCGTGATTTCGTAATCAAAGTTGGAGAGATGAATCTTGAAATCATAAATTTTTATAATACAGGTGGTGTTGATACCACTGATGAAATGTGCAGTATATATTATGTATCGCGAATATGTAACCTTTGGTCATTGCGAATATTTTATCATCTACTTAATACTGCAGGAATTAATGCTTCCTTTGTCTATCATTCGGTTCTTCCTGAAAATAAATGAGACATTCAATATTATTAGAGGAGATTAGAATGGATCTTGTGCAGCCACAGTGGGATATGAGATTGGATTTCCCAAACCTTAACAAAACACTCAAAAGAAGCTTTACTGACACAGAATATATTAAAAAGAGCATTAATCTCCCTAAAAAAGGGGTGTGGCACTGCTTGTCCACGGGTAAAAGATGTAAAAACTATTTGTTTTTGTCTTCAATGTAAGAAAAATATCTGCTTAAAGCATATGAATACAGTCTGCTCTGAATGTTTGAAAAATGATTAAAATATTATTTTTCTACTTTTTACTATCCTTATCATTAATTATAAAGTATATTTATTACTGGTATATACGTTTTACTTGTGACTTATGAAAAAATATAAAATTGTGTACTTCAAAATGAAAATTTTGTAGGTTTAGTTTAAATTAATGCTAGTTTCATTTGAATGCAATAAATTTAACAATTTTGTTTGCATAATACAAAAAACCTCTTATACTTCATAAATATATATCATAATTGACTTAAAAAAATTTTTCTTATTTAAATACACGTGTTGAGAGTTTGAGGTGTTCTCTACACCCCGCGAGTGACGACGGTAGAAAAACAGGCGCGAGTGACCGCGTTTCATGTAAACAATATCAATCACTTATTTACATTTCTATAAAAAGAAGAGGAAAAACATTAAGAGCATTTGTTTCATATTAAAATACTATAAATAAAATGTGAATGATACTAGCTGTTAAATAGAAACATTGATTGATTGATTGTTAATACCAGCACTTCGATTCAACACGAGCGCTATCGGCAATGAAACTCGTCATTTTGAACCAGGGTCAAGCGACGAAAATGATATCTGAGCTGATATCTCACTCTCTAAACTTCCTAATGATACTAACGAGAGAACTTTGAGACTCGATGGTGTTTTAATGTACATCAGTTTCTCTACAAGGGGGTCTTCAGTGACTCTAGGGCAAGAGTTTGCGATTAAAGACATAGAAGTAAATTCCAAAAAATATAATAGAATTTAAAAAAAATTTTAAATTTTATAATTGGGACTTAGTTTAAGAATCATTTTGTTAGTATCAAATTTCAAAAAACTTATTAAAATATTAATTATGAAACGTATGAGAGTTCATAAAATATCCATAACACCCTCCCACCACCACCACCACAAAAATTATAAGATAAAATATCAACCCTCCTAATTCAAACTATATCATTATATGTAAAATGGATTGGATCTTTATTTTTCTAATAGATATTATTTCTGAACAAAAAATATTGTGATATTTTATAATACTTTTGTTGTAACCATATATTTCAATGAACTAGCAGGGTTCAGATAAAATAAGTGTTTTACGTCATCTAATTTTTGACATTTTAAAATAAATTTAATAAAAACTGTGCACACTGTTTTGTAGAAATATGATTTTTTTGAATAATTAAACTGAATCCAAATAATATTGTACTGTATGTAAATTTCGGAATAGACCCTGATGTGTTTGATTGATTAAGGGAGGAAATTTGTCGCTAGTGACTTCGAAGCTCGTAAGTCTGGAGAAAACACCACATTTAATCTCTTTCAAACCCTCTGAGTCCCCACTGATAGGGATTGTGTCTACCGTTGATAAAGTGTTGATTGATTTCGCCATCAAATGCAAGCCTCTATAGCCATTTGTTTTGTGTTAGTGAATTAAATAATGACCATAGATTACTTAGATCAGGAGCATAACATACTTTTATGTCAACAGAAGATCGAATGTATTTAAGAAAGTTAGGGTTGTGCATATTTCTTTTGCTTAGTCGTCTTTTTCATCGGTCTCACTGAAATGACATTTTTCTTGTGAGTTCTGAAACTTTTCTTGTTCCTTTTGTGATGGCTGAATTGTTTTGAAAAGCTGTTATTTTAAATATATTACCACCATAATGCGAAAACCATGCAATGTCCCCATTTTCTAGATAATACGTAGATTAACTGTAGTGATTCGTTGAAATGTGGAAGATTGTTTCATATTTCTTATTTTACCTAAATATTCTACATATTTCATAGGTAATCTAATCAGAACCGAAAAGAAATTCATCAAAGCGAAAATTAGATCTTTAAGAGAAAAACACATTGTTTTTATATCCTTTAACTAATACTCATATTAAAAAATCTTGGTAATACTTGATGCAATTTAAAGTAATTTTATATAAACATCAGCAGATTTGCCACAAAAATACACTGACAACAACTGTAGGGATATAATTCTTTTTCCAGTATTTTAACTGGTTGATCGTTGATTGAAAAAACTATTCTCTCTCTCTCTCTCTCCTCTGTCCTGTTGAAAAATATGACCTGACAAAAGAAACATGGGTTAACTTGTTGATACACACACCTTTAGACCAATGTGGTCCCTTGAGATAGAAGAGTAAGATCTTGTTTTTTCTGTGTGTGTCAGAGACTAAAATCAAATTGTTGGTTAAAAGGCAAGGATGTACTTTTTACTTTATTCTCATTTTGCAAGAAAGGATGAAAAAAAAATTGTACTTTAATTATTCCTAATGCATTTATGTGCACATTACCTATGTAAAGGGCTTTTTGTTGATTATTCCATCCTTTAACAGAACATATCAGATAGCTAATAGATTATCTAAATGTACCCATTAACGTATCTTAAACTTTAACAATGACCTATATATTGTATGTTATATATAAAAGAGAAATACTTCAAAGGGGTATATTTTCATTTCTTTTGAGGTTTTCCAAAATAGGAACATTCCTTTATCTGTTTGATCGCTTGAATACACGTATTACTAAAGAGGGAATTGAGCAGGTTAAAAGTTGGAAAAAGGCATTCTTCTTATGATTGTAACCCAGTATAAAGGTATAATTGTATAAAGATCCCCCAAATGAAAGTGGCATTGCTTTAATAACTCTGCAATTCGAAGAGAAATATGACACCTTTAGAGGGTGCAATGGGCAGTATTTCTTTACAAACTTTAATGAAATTGAGACTTAACGTCTGCTCGGCTCGCAGCTTGAACTACAACTGGAGTTTCAATCCAAAACACTTCTTATAACCTAAATGACGGGCGCTCAACAAATTGACAATAAATTACAAATGGTAAAGGCGGCATTAACACAGATTGCTAGAAACGTATTAGATATCGTTAAATCCTGTCAGATGCGTATGTGATATAGCGTGGGAGCACGTTAAAAGACATAGTTCGCATCATGGATGCCTCCAAACAATATGACTGTCAATGCCACGTATTGTACATATTGCATGAACTGAGAAAGAATATCAAGAGCTACTCACGTGGCATGCTGTCTTATTTTACATGATAATGCTCGTCCTCATGCGACTGTGGTGTGCCGAACATTGTTACGGCAATTCCACTGAGAGGTTCACGAACAAACCCCTTACAGCCCTAACCTCTCACCGTGTGAATACTACATCTTCAGTCCACTCCTGAAAGCTCTGAAGGGAAGGTTATTTCTCTATGATAATGATGTCTAAGCTGCTGTTGAAAATTGGTTCCACCAACAACACCGGAGCTTCTTCACCCAGGATATCCTCGATCATGTCGTGGACCAGTGGGACACTTATTTCAACCTACAAAGTGACTTTATTCAGCCTATCTGTCACGTCCGAATTACTTCTTTTTTTGTATCCTAAGTTATATTAATATAGCATTAAATCATTTATCAAACGGACTGTAGTGCCACTTTCATTTGGGTGACTCTTATATTATATACTAGAAGAAATGTATCACGCCGAGTGATTGAATATTAACTTCGCACTATTCAGCTACACGAGGGTTTTTGGGGGCGGACCTCGTAATTTTGAATCATCGTTAAGTGATGAGGACGACACCTGAGTTGGTACCCCCTCTCCTAACTTCCATACTACACCAACGGGAGGACGTTTTACCCTCGACATATTTAACGTGCATCGGCTCTCTCTGTGTACGGCGTGTCTGCAGAGGTACTATGCTCGAACTCGTGACACGCCAGCCACAAGTCCTTTATCTTGACCACTAGGCTACCGCGGCCACATATATCACGTTAAAACTAAGTCCCTAACTATTTATTGTATTTGAAATAAGCGGGGAACGTGCGGCCTTCATCAGTGACTTATGCAGCCCTGGTATAAAACAAATGTTAACACAAAATGAATACACATTTGGAAATTTCAGCTAACAAATATTCATGTTTTATATGCGTTAATTTTAAAAATACTGCTTTAGATTAGAAACCCCTCCTTAAAATTTATTCAATCATTTGAAGAAAAATTATAAAATGAAGTCAGTATAATAAGCAGGATCGGAACTCATATGTCAGATTTCTATATTACTTTGAAAGTTTGGAAATATATTGTGAAATTTCTTATAATTATTCTGTTAGTGTTATCGTTTTCTATGCGTTTTTTTTAAATAAAAAAAAAAAAAAAATTGTTATTGAGAAAAATGGTCAAGCCAATCCTTTACAAAAATTTAAATTTAAATAAGTATCTCTATAGTTTTTCATATTTATTTCATTTTTCAATATATAAGTTTTTTTATCATATTAATACAAACCACACATACACACTTAGTGGGCTTGTGTCATATAGAAAACATTGGGAATACTTAAAGTTTAGATGAAAGCCAGGTTATTCAACAAATTTCCCAGTTAAAATAAATTCTCTGCAATAATGCTTTGGAAAACCCTTTCTACCATGGGTCATTCTTTTAACGTAAAGCTGTTCTTGTATTTCAGGCTTGTAGAGTTGCCGAAAGCAGCGAAATAGACTCCAGGTGCACTGATGGTTAGACGGAATGCTGGTTGTCATTGGAAACTAACTCTTAACTGTAGCAGAAACCAGCTTTTCAAGCCCCCTAACGAAATGACATTACCCAGATCACGGATTCCCCTTCGGGAAATAGGCCTTCTGCGCATCTGCTGCCAACGAGCTTTTGCAACTGATTCCAGTTCGGGATTAATTTCTTCCAGGGAATTTCCAAATCGTGCCAGCCCAACGACGCCCCCTATTATTTTGTTGCTTACTTTGAGGAGATTCGGATGAAGAATAAAGCGAGTACAGAAATAAGAGATTTTTGGATTGGGGTGTCGAAAACGAAAGACATTTTTAGACAGTTTCTTTGACATGAATGAGATTCTTTTTTACATATAGCACTGTGATGTTGTTTTCTCTTTTAAATAGAAAAAAAAATGTCAGTAGAATAGAATTTTACTAATTTTCTTAAAATTCATTGGTACTATTTTAACGTTATATTATATTATAATTTCCATTATTTATTTTTAATAAGTGTTATAATTTGTGGAGACAGTACAATTGATGAAGAATCACAGTGTTAATACGTAGGTAAAAACATTTGAATTTTATTCAGTAGAAACCACCTAGGTAGAAATTCCATCTGTTAGCATTATATTTTTTCATTATTTCCCTTTATCATAAGTTGGATAACTCTAATTTAATTGGAAAACGTACATTTCAGAAATTAAATTAACCAATAGGAATAATGAGATCTAATTAACGCTTTTATCAGAAAATAAACATTTATGTAAGTAATTAAGTATATTTTATTTTTTAATTGATAAAAAGGTCTTTGGAGGTTCGGAGAACTTTATTTTGGGGTCATCTTATTTGGAATGTATACAAAGAACAATTCAGTTGGTTCTGGTCACCCAGTGATTTAACACGTTTTTACGAAAATAGTGTGTGATGTTTCTTTTCTCTTTATTTCCACGAATTTTTCTTTCAATTTCCGTTTTTCAAAGAAATTTAATTTTTTTCTGACGGTGATTTAACATATGAAACATTTAAATGCACAATTACTTTTTAGGAATGAATTAATGGAAATTTAAAGATAAAAAAAAATATTTGTGATCAAATAGGGGGATAGAATTATCTCCAAGTTGTATACATATTCGAGAAAAAGAAGACAATAGTAATAAATATTAATAATTTAATCTTAGCTATTCCTTATTTGTTTCATATTACTTTAAAAATACTAATAATTTTTAATATTAAAAACAATAATATTTAATAATTATTCATACTAGCCGTTACCCACCTACTTCGTCTGCTCTTTCATGATGTTGTTCGACTATTATACTGGTTTTTCATTATTTATACCCGAGTCCTAGCATTATAAGCTTTTGATTGTATTGAAACCAATTCTTACATTCTTCCTTTGATTTAAAAAAGAATTGGTTATGAATTTCTCAAACCGAAGTACAATTATCGTCTACTTTCACAACTCCATGCCGATTTCCGCAAAACACATATTTAGTGGATTTCTGCACAACAGAAACAAAAAAACACACTTAACAAATTTCAGATCTGTGTAGGTATATAAGTTCAAAAACGAGAACTTACAAAAATCTGTAACGCCTTCTAAATCGTTCGCACCCCCCTCCAGGAGTCGATTTTAGAAAAAATGGATCTCTACTTATCAAAAGAAATATGTTTGCTAAGTTTCATGTTTGTATGTCTAATGGTATCAGATATCTCGTGGTGAGTGAATACGCATTTGTGTGAGTAAGAATCACTTTTCTCCAATATATAAGAAATATTCCTTGTCTATTAATAATAAATATGTAGTTTCGAGTCACCGAGAAAAGGCGTGATACGTTTCAAACGAATTAAGTATTAGAGCTCAAATTATGCCTGGATTGATGAATTTTGAAAATATGGCTGTATCACACGCATTTGTTAGTTTAGCCTATTCTAATTAGAATAATTTTCCTATTAATCTGCAATCAGCCCAAATTGGTGGGAATGCGGATCACATTAGAATAATAAATATTTTTCTTGCTTATAAAAGTTAAAAAATTAGTAAAAATAAATATAAAAAAATCCACACAAAAGTCTATGAACTTTTTACTTAACAGAAGCTTGGATATTTTCGCCTGCATCTGACTGCATCTAATGCGAATTGCTTTCTTCCCCAAGAATGTAAAGAAACATCTTGAAATCCCTTCAACCTCTTCGTCAATATTTCATCCATCTTGTCCTTAAATTAAATCTCAGATAATAAGAGAGCACTAGTGATATTCGTCTTTCGGTGTAATGAGACTATTTGAGGCACGCGATTGCAAGTTAAAGGGTATCAGCACGCAATAGAAGATTCCACTTAAAGGTTAAACCGAACGCGACGAGGAGGAGTCATATTTCAGTGGAAAGAACCCTGCAGAAACTTTTATTAAACGCTACGCTTTTCAAATGAGCAAAATGTACTCAAAAGATGAGGTACAAGCTTAAAGAATACATTAGGACTTAATAAATTACTCTTCTGGTAAATTAACAGAACATTTTAAGTGTTTACCAACGAATTTCTGCTGAAGTTTAGAAGCGGAATTACTTTCCATTTCATTAATTAGGAATTATAAATTCCCTTATATTAAATATCAAATATATAAAGTTATTTTCATAACATGTATACAAGGCACACATATTCGTGTTTCTATGAATATGGGCGAAGACACTTATAAAATTTCTCTTTTGTTTTGTATTATTTGTAGAACAGAATATACTGAAGTACAAATTTAAGTGTCGACATTTTCTCAAATGCTTATCACGTCTAGTTATTTTTATGACAATATTAGTTAATTTTTATTCTAAATTAAAAATAATAAATCATACTTGTAATTTATTATCTATCTTTTTCCTTGAAAAATTGTGACAGCATATCTAACGTGATTGTTTTATACAAATGCGTAAATTCAAACTCCTTTTAGGAAAGTACTTATATCAATTGACATGATCATGTTCTTTTTTTAATTTGTACCGATTTTTTATCATATTGAGTACAATGACTAATTACTTTTTAAAAATACAGTACATAAGTGCTTTAAAGAACTGTTAAATATAAAATAAGCATACAGTTGGGTATATTTTATTTGATTTTCTTCAAACCCAAACGAACTTTTATAATTATTTCCAGTTATTTAATATTAATGTGAATAAACTTACATTCAAAGAAAATAAAAGCAAAAAATGAATATTAATCTGAGTTACGATTAAGTAAAATGTACGCGTTTTCAATCAAAGTATACTAATTTAACTGTCAAACCGTTTTCAATACCTTGACCTTATTATGATCCATGATATTTATTTTTTTATAACAACCTACTCTTTTACTGCTTTTTAAGATTGTACTAAACAAATAGAAAAAATATCTGAAAAAAGAATCTTCTCATTTGTATTAAACTTCGATGTACAGGAATTTTCTTTTATACTGATCCCTTTTGATTTTCGAATATCTTCGGGAATGTCTAAATAATTCATATTACAAACTGCTTAAGAGATTCCTATTTTTTATTGTAATTTATTATTCCAACGCTAAAATGACCTTCATTAAAAACAGTATAGGAGCTACTTTTTCTTTTTGTATATATGCAGTTCATATTTTACACAGTTATTATGCCCATTTTAAGCAAAAATGGTGAAAGTTTAAACTTATTTTTTTAATTTATTACTTTTAAAAATATAGAAATGAATAATTTAATTTGACTTACATTAATACCCCTAAATCTAAGTGAAAGAATTTTTTGAGATCAAACAATAGAAAATACACAGAAATATGAAAAAACATCATTTATCCCCTTTTTGTAATAATTTAAAAATTCGACAAAATAAATTTTATTTCAAAGGGATTTTTTTATTCCACGTATTTTTATATTATGAATAATATTCTTGAAAAAGGCCTCTTAAAACTGGAGTACATTTAATGTAATTAACCCTTCTTATTTTGCATGAAACTAAAAATGCGAAAAAAAACCCATTTACTTTAAGTTCTAGTCCTGAGCACTATTCCACTCGTATCTCTTGTTCCCAAACTCGTAAGATCCCAAGTAGTTCCCGTAGTCCTTCACAAAATCTCATTAAATCTCCATTCTTTACATCTTTTGGATAATAACTGCGTCTATCTATGTGCATAATTGTACCTTGCTGCTCTGCGTCTATGTTAATGGGTGATACAAAGCATCAGAATCTAAACATCTTCATTTGTAAATGAGGGAGTGAAATCAACTTACAGATTCCCTTTTCTCCTACCTGGAAGTGATGTAGGAGGAGGGAGAGGTGCACTTTGAAGGTGGCTGCCCGCTAAATGAATAACTGGAAGCCCATTTCCCCTTCTTCCCAAGTAATCTGTACCCACTTGTTACGTTATAATTTTAATTACATTCAGCGGGTTCACTTGCAAATGTGTGTGGACTGGGTTCCTTTAATGCAGTCAAGCTCATTCAGTCGTCGTAAGTAATTGTACATTTTCACTGTGTGTGTGTGTGTGTGAGTCATCTACTTCATCGTGCGGAGATTAGGAAGAAAAATAAACTTCAAAACAACATTCCATTCTAATATGAAATTAAAAATGCTGGAAAGTATTTTTGACATACATTTTATATCTATGTTAAAAACAAGTGCTTCCATTGAAACTTGGAGTTTAGTGTCGGTTGGAATGAAATGGGGAGAAAAGACTTTCAAAATAACTTTTGTCTGAGTGCGGAATTATTAAAACAAGTGGTATTGTTTGCTTTTACATGAAAATTAATCACTCCATGTAGTTAACTAAGATAATTATTGATACAGCAAAATAAATTAGATTTGTTATTTATCTAGCTGTCTTACAATTTACATTTTAAACGTGAGATCTTGTTTTGATCAGAGTTTTATTATTGCTCAGTAAAAACACATACGCATGGGTTTACATAAATTTAGATTTTTCTTTATTTATTCCCTCTCTTTAATTAAAAAAAAATATTTTGAGTTAAAATAATCATTTATTGATGTTTAAAACATTGCATTTACAATGTAAATAACTAATGTTTCTAAATATTTAATTTTCCAAATTTATATCCATCGCTTATGGAAACAGAAATGTTTCTTTTTGCTTTATTAGCAGGCTTACAGAATTCATCAAATCTATTTACTTCCTCTTTCAAATGATTACAAATATAGCGTTATTTAAAGTTAATACGTGTATTTGGTATCAAACTAAATATTTAATTAAAATATTTTATACATATTTTTTATACATTTCTCAGACTGAAAAATATCATGAATGCAGCTTCGACGCTTTGTGAGAAAGATTACTATGAAAGTTTTAAAATGAACGAAAAAATAACAACGATTGGAAGAGATTTTCTAAATGTGTTTCTTTTACTGGTAACAAAGTATTTATACTCTATTCAAAGAGAAAATATACACTTTAAATTCACAGACAAAACCTGAGTGCGTTTTTAAATAACATATATATATAGCACTACTTCTCACAATGAAACTATAATGAAATATTTTTTTAAGTAATATCTCTTTCATACAAAAGAGAAAAAAAAGTGAAATAAAAATGAAACTAAAACATTATTTAAACATTTTTCATAATGTATTCAATCCATATTTCTTGTAACAAACTAAATAATAAAACTTTCTCACGAACCAACCTATTATATTCAGGGCAAAAAAATGCTCCGAAACGTCTAAAGGTTAATGGGGTAGATTTGTATAATCCAACTCGATTTTAACCTTACAAATGCAAGCTTTTAACATGTTCCCTGAATCAATTCAAGACAGAAACGGCACTTTGGATCCTTTATTTGGGTTGATAGCCCTTTGCGAAGTGTAACCATATTTTCCTTAAGGAACGAAACAAAAATTCTGATTTTTCTTAGGAAATATTTTATTAAATCAAAAGTTGGCTTAATTAATGATTACTAAAGAACCATTTGTAATTTATGAATGTTACAAAAATTAGTTTAAAAAAAGTCCTTTTAATTAATTTTTTTCAAATACAAATTACTTGCTTCGGATTGATTGAAAGATTATTACCGTTGCATTTGGAAGCTACTCAAGCAGGGAGTAGGAGTTGAAAATATTCTATTTCATTACACAATAGCAGAACAATGGATTGAAATACAACTATTTACGAATAGGAGGAACTACAGTTACGTTTTTCTGCCATTGTTGGTAGTTGAAATTCAATGTTTTTTAAAATTAATTGTCAAATTAAAATCTTTAGAAATGGAGCATATTTAGAAATTTCTTTAAACATATAAAAGCTTTTATATATAAAATTTCTTTCTCTAGAAAAGTCTGATTGCTTGTAGCGCTTGAAACAAAGTAGTTCATAGTAGTTTTTCTTTTCCTTTCCAACACACATTTTTTTTAAAAAAAAATGTCTTGTGCAGTTTCATATGAATGAAACATGTGATTCTTTTGTGGCGTATTTAAAATAAATTGCAGTTTAAATTTAATTTTATTCATGTGCTTTACAAGATTATAAACTCTGATCATTTGCTACTTAAGTTAACCATTTTTCAATATTTGTTTTCACCCATCTTATTCCTTCGCTTTATTCTTAATTCTAAACAAAACTATTTATGAGCGAACAAGCATTCTCATTTATAAATTATGATATTGTTTGGGTTGTTTCCAAGGAAATTTTTTGAGTATTCTAAAGGGAACTTTTGATGATTTCTTAATGAAAAAAGTTTCAAATCAAAGCACAAGTGTAAGTTAAGCTTTCAAGCAACATTTCTTAATAAAAAGAAATTGCACGATTGGCTGTTAAACAGGAAATATTTAAGTATTTTTTTTAAAAATTATAGAGCAACATTAATGACAATAATTGACATTTAGTTTCACCAAAATCTCAATAAAAATAAAAATAAGCAGGAAAATCAAAAGTCGTATGTAACAGAAAAGTATAAGAAAGACAAAAAAATATAGTCTCCTGAAAGGAAAAAAAGTTCAAAAAGGAGATGAATAGAATTTCAGATTCTTTTGTTATTCAACGAATCATTCAAGTCATACTTCAGACCTGAAGGCTAGTTAAGACTGCATCATATATATTTGTAACTGAATGGATTTCTTAAAAATATGGGAGACAGACCCCTAATCTATTTCTTTATTAAGTCTGAAAATAATAACCCCCTTTAGAGAATATAAAAACAATTGGATTTTTTAAAATGATATCTACGTGGACATTTTATTTATTTCCCTTCATAATAGATCATAATAGCACCTTTTCTTTCTAAAAACACACTTTTTTCCTAAAAACTTAATATAACACATTATGGCGAAAAAACTTACTTTAATCAGTCTTTCGAAGACTTGCAATACTGCTCCTTCATTAGATATTTTTATCATTTGATACACTATCTAATATACCAATTTCCCCAAAGTAAAAAGATATATTTTATAATTTATCCTTAAAAGTAAGACCTTCAATCAGTTTGTAATAAACATACACAATGCTTAGAAAATGAGGAAAAAATAGGTATCTGAAGTTCAATTTCAAACGAAAAAACTACTTTTACTGAATTGAAATAATTATGATACATTGGAAAAAACTTGGTCATTTTGAAAAGGTTTATAAAATAATACACTGGTGCAGTCCATTGATTTGAGACTCGTAAAATGAAACCGACAGATTAAAAATTATAGCGATATATAAGTTTCGCTTACATTTTTAATAGAATTATTTACAAAACACCAAAGTAAATTATTTACGCTATATATATTTAAGGAGAAATTGAACTTTACGTGATTTGTTACTTTTTTAAGACTTTCGCGAGTCATTTTAAAACTACTATTTCATCAATAACATTTTTAAATCATATTGATTATTTACTTATAATCAATTAACTCTATTCCCAGCATTTCTTCTCAAAGTCCCAAATGTTTCTTCATATAGGAATATTCATATAATTAATATCCATTCAATATATAATGCATTTATGTAAAAAGTACTGTTTTTCCATTCCTACTATTAGTTCACTCTCTCCCTATATATATCTATATTTATTTATACATAATATGTAAAAATAATAAGATATGTATACTATACACATATTGTTAAAATTTTCAACCGTTAATAAGATATTTTATATTCATCCCTTCTAGTTCAAATACATTTTTTTAAACTTGTAGTGGATGACACTTTATGTTATTACATTTATTTCAAATATTAACTAATTAATTAAATTAAAAAATGAATAAATAGTAACAAATAAAAAAAATAGTCCAACAGCATATATAGAAAGAAAAATCGCTTTTTGTGTCCCTGTAGCGCAATGGATAGCGCGTTGGACGTCTAATCCAAAAGTCGTGGGTTCGAAACCAAGCTGGGACGACCTAATTTCTGAGAATGTGGTTTCTTTTTACAATATCATTTCATTAGAATAATTAAAAATAAATAGTAACAAACAAACAAAAATAGTCAGACACCCTATATAGAAAGGAAAATGGAAAATGGCAAGACAAATTGCTTTCTATTTTGTCACTTAGTAATGTGATTCTGTCATATGTATATACATATTTATATTAATTGTAACTATTTAATAAAAAGAAACTAAAATCAAATTTATTTGTAGACATAAGTAGGAATTGACTTAATTTTTCTTTTTTTTTTTATATTACTTGTTTGTAATAGCATTTAATATAGCAAAGTTCAAAATGTGCTACTTGTGTTACTATGTAGATTGCTATGTCTATGTTGCTTTCATTTCAGTTTTGTTTCAGTTTCAAATTTTTAAACAAGTAACATTTCAGCTTTATTATGCAGTTAAAATAATTAATAATTTTAAATGAGATTGTAATAACTTGAATTATACAAGAAATCTCACAGCTACAATTATTTTATTGACCAAAATGAGATCAAGATGGCGTGATCTAACGAATCATCAGAATTTGGTTTTTGAAACTGCATTATAAGAACTTGGAGAGCAAAAGTTATTTAATTCATTAACATCTGAAACTAATTTTCCTTTTCTCTTCATTTCATAGGCACATGTAAAAGACGCTTTTGTTCATTTTTTCCATAACAGTTTTGAATAAAAATTAGTTTCTTTTTTATTTTACTAAATTTTTTTTTACAAAATATAATATTCCAAACTTATTTTTCATGGATATATAGTTATACTTCATATTATTAAGATTAAGAAGTTTATTAAAAGACATTAAAGTTTCACAATATTAAATTTTGAACTTAATTCAGTCTATAGAATATTTTAAATTAGAAATTTTCAGAAAAACTGGAAGACAATTTATCACTTGTTAAGTTTCTTATTCCCCATATCTCATATATGGGGAAATCCAATAATTCGGGTAAGTAAGGAAATTTGTATTAGAATGCCAACAAATCTGTTCAATTTATCGATGCAAATTATCTATAGAGGAATCCTCCTTAATATCCATATCACTGAAAGTTTTTTGACAAAATGTGTGTTTAAAAAGAAAATACTTATCAGTGAATTTTTAAAACCAATTTTTTCCTTAACCAATTATTTCATAATACGATATCTGGCAAAGTATAGTAATAAAACGCTATATCTCAAGGAACATAAAAATTCAACTAATATAAATTTAAATACGAAGAAAATCTTTAACGGAAATTATTAAATGCTTTTATTTACTAAATCCAAAGGATATAAAATAATTTTATTATTTAAGGGAAACAACTCCAAGTACAACTTTCGCGAATTTCTACAGAGAGATTCTTTCCGATTATCTCACCCTATTTATGTTAGGGATTCACCGTATGTACGGCCTTTCTACAAAGTATATATATTACTCTCCTTTGCTTTAACTTGAATTACGTTTAAGTAAGTTTTCGCAGATATTTAGCACTCTCAATTACTATAGCAGTTTCGAACTGAAAATAAAACCAAAAAATCTACAGCTCAGGGTGACGGTAAAGAAATGCATTAGAAATGTTCTCTCTTCCCAATTACAATCGTTATTTTTTGAGAAATATTTGCAGAAACCAATTGGGAAATCTCCTGGATTCTCGACACGGACTTCTTGACGATGAATTGGAAATTGAAACACGTAGCGGATAAAGATTACGCTCAACTCTTAAAAATTGTTATACAATGATTTTCTGGATGGTAACTTTTGTAAAAATATAGCCACTTGAGAATAAAAATAATATTAGTAAACATTTCTGGGACCGTAAATAAATTTTTCCTCTTATTCCCTAGGTGGTAAAGCGTATTTAACATTTCGAAAAATTTCTCTTTCTCTGTAATGTTATTAATTTATCTATTATGTTGCTGCATTTTTTTTCATGTGTATACAAAAATAGTTTTTAAATGTTAAACTGACTTTCATCTGGATGTTTAGAGATTGAAGCTTCAATTCAAAATACTGATACAAAATACTATTCCCCCCCAAAAAATGCAGTTGATCATCCGATATTTATTTGTAATTTATCGTATATGAAGATGAAAATAAAACATGAATTTTGAAATGGAGAAAATTGTTAAATATATAAGTTTCATAGCACATATTTGGCATAAGAGCTGTATTAATGGATTAGTGCTTAGGGATAAATAATAATAAGTCAAGCAGAGAATAAAATTATGTACATTAGTTTTTTCAGTGGTAATTTTGAAAAGAAAAACAACCCAAAAAACTTATAAATTATGTAATTCAAACACACTTTTCCTGGTCCGAGCAAAATTCATTTTTTTTTCATCACATACATAAGTAAAAATAGTTACCAAAAACAAATCGCATACCATTTATAAGTTCATTCAGAAATCTTTAAAACATTATCATAGACTTGAAAATATTAATTTCTTACAGAAAAGTATATAGGTAAGTGCAATGCTCTTTTCTCTCCACAATTCAGCTCTAATATTACTACAAAAACTGTCTCTTTACAAGAGGATAAAATTATTTCAAAAGTATAATATTGAAAAAGATCTTTATATTACCTAAATATTTCATAACATACTTTGTTTACTGTGTATCAGCTATTTTATTAAGATTCCTTTCTTCAGTACCTTTTATCCTCCTTCATCCAAAAAAAAAACTTCATCATAAATGTCATCCGAAAAAAGGAAACGAATTCGTACTATTGGTTGATATTTTGGGAGAATGATTTAATACAACGGGACTTATTTTTAATATTCATACAACGTTTCTTTTCTTTATGTAATACTATAAAAAATAACTAAGAATGAAAAAAGTGTTCAAATTTTGAACATCATTCATTACAAAATCAGAATAAACAGATTAATTTTTTGGCTGAGATCATTCATTATTTTAAAGTCAACATGTGTTTTTGAGAAGGTGGTACCTCTTAAATATCACTGTGGTGATTTAATCTATGTAATTAAAATGCACACAATAGTATGGAATGCAAACATTTAAAGACATTACAAATATATCAGAAGGGTAAAAGGCAGTAGTTTGAGAATATTTTATTGTTTTTCCCTAAGAATATATATATACATAAAATAAATGTATCTTTTGACGAGTTCTGTGAAAATATTTTTTGTAAAGACATCATCCATTGGATGCTCTCCCTCTCTCAATGTACTCTTGAAAAAATACGATTGGCTCCAAAAAGCGACCGGACAACGTGTTATCGTCCGCCAAACTAACCTGAAACTCTTAATGGCCGCGGATTCATGCGACAAGTAGCGACGCGCAGCGGACAGTTTGAAAGATTCGATGAAACTTATCCAGGAGCTTGGCTCGCAGTAATTGATTAATTTTCCGTTGTATTTGATTACGAAATCTGTCGTACTGCCTTATGTTAGAAAGATCTTTTGAAACATCGTGGAATGTGAAATAAAGACTAGCATTGTTCTTACGGGATATTTTTATTACGCATTTTCACATTTTATCAAAAAAAAAAAAAAAATAGATGAAAAATATTTGCCCATTTTTATGCATTATTAATAGCATTACCAAGGAAAAAAACATTAGATTCTATTAATATTGGATTCTAATATTAAAATTAAAGACGAGGTTGCAAAAACCCTCACATAAGGAAATTTTCATTTCAAAAATTTTTGCCTGAAAGTCTTAATATATATATATTGAAATATAGCTAACGCAAAAGTTGAACTTTGAAAAAGAAACTTGATCCATCGTATTTTCTTTCTTTTTTTATCTGGTGTTTTGATTTTTGTAATCAATAGAATTTCTATTCCCAATTTAATCCCACGATTTTTCTTTTTTTAAGCAAATGAGACATCCAAAATTCAAACTGAAAGCTACACGATACTTCAACTTATGGTTATAAACTGTGAAAGTAATTGTGACAAAAAAAAAAAAAACGAAAAGTACCATGCTACATCGAAATCGTGTTATAAGAGACTTTATTTTTTAAATGTGTTGTTGCTCATGCCACCTGTCTGACATAGTCAGATCGAGGCCCACGAAATTCATCGTGGTAATGGGCTGTCGTAGGCTTTTAGCCTTGAGCACCATACAGGTGACAGTACGATTTAGCTCGGAGAAATTCCCGAAGGAACGATAGATGGCGACACCACCTATCTCCGCCTCCACAATTTAGGCATGAAACTGAATTGGAGGGAAATTTTCTCCAGTTTCCTGCACTCGTGATTCAGCCCGCAAGACTTTCGGACCCCCTGATTTAACGAGCACGTGGTCCGCGTGTGCTCGGAAGGCATTTGGCGGTACAGGCATCGAACCTAGGCCTTCCGGTCCGGAGTCCGGTGCTCTAACCACTAGGCTACCCACGGCCCTATTTTTTAAAAATTAGTTTATTTATTTATTACATTAATTATGTGAGCTCATAATATAAATCAGGGCAATATGTACCACGTTGAATCGAAACTGTATTATATGAAACTTTCAAATACTATAAATGAAGACAATTTGTATCGTGTTATACCGAAATCAAATCTTAAGTGTAAAATTTTATGAAAGCTGAAATTTCGTTTCAATAAAACATACAAATCAAAAAATAGGTTAACTTCAAGATGTTAAGCAAAAACACAAAAATATGATGTACAAAAATTAAAAATACAACAAAAATATATTTAGAAAATAATTATTATTACTATAAAATAAATGGAAAAGGCTTATTAGGATCACAAAATTAATTTTCATCATCAATGCCAGAAATTACATCTAATCTATTTTCTCCCCCTCAAAATTGGTTGAAACTTCTCTACACTAGTTATTTCTCTATCATCACAAAAGTTATTTGACAGAGTTGGAATTACCTGTCTGTTTCGATTTTGCAATACTTGCAGAATTTCTCCATAACGAGATAAAAAAATTTGCAATCCTCTTTTAAATTTTACGCAAGGGTCTTTTTCAACAAAAAAAATACTTTAACTCAATTACAACTAATTCTAGTTTTGTGCCGTGTAATATCGAATCTGTGTTATAATAATCGGAAATTCTGTGCGATGAAATAACGCAACAAGTACCGTGTTATACGAGGGACACCTTAATCGTATAAAGTGACCTCATAGAAAGAATTGTGTTTATCATTTTACTTTTATTGTTAATACAGTCGCATTTTTAATAAATTGGAATTAGATTGAATTAGTATTCCAGTTAGCTCATGTAAATTTCTTAAATATATGAAGTGAATTATCATAGAATTCACACCATAAACAGTCTGAAATCATTGGTATATAGCGTCAATAGCGTGATAATAATTATCACTTAATTTATATATAACAAAAAGCTTCAGAACAATGAATCCATTTGTTCACCTTTGATTTGTCAAATTTTAATTCGTCCAAGAGAATCATATTTTTACGCAACTTAAATACCTATACTGCTACTTAATTTTATGTAAGCGTTTCCAAACTTACTACAATTCCAGTAATTACTCCACAATATCCCGAAATAATTCATTAACTGTATATATAATCCCTTTTGATGTGTTTTATATATTAAAAAAAATTGTATAACAAGCTAAGGATACAATTAATTATATAAAAGCAAAATTGTTGATGCAAATTAATTTCAATATATATATGCATATTTGGCCTGGCTCTAAGAATTAAAAAAAATGGTAGGTTTGTGCAGAGTCCCCGGAATTCTTCATCCATCGAAAGCAATAAGAAAAATCTCCCTCGCCCTGTGTAAGCTCATTTGTTAAGCGAGCACTGACAAACAGTGAAGATCTCAAACTTAGCGAAAGGACTTGGGATCTGTATCACAAACAGGTAAAATATTCATGCTTCGTTAACGTAAAGGAAATCACCCTAGTTGGCGCGCAAAAAAAGCAGCCAAGGGAATGAAACGAAAGATTATTGTTCCGAAAGGAGCAACGGATGTAGAAATAGAGAGCACAAAATCTCGCTATTAAATTTACGATTGAGTTTACGGTAACAAACTTTCTCATACGACGAGATCGAAGCAAAAATTATAAAAGGATAAATCATGCAAATTTAATGCTAAAATATCACTGATATATCGCTGACATAAGTTTGAAAATGCTGCCGAAGTTCTTCCGTTCTCTGCTATAGTGATCTAAGTCATTTCATTTTGAACTCTCTGTATTACAAAGCTGTTGATCTAATTACAGGAAGGTCGAAGATTGAGGAACGTACGGGAGCGCAACTTTAATTTAGTGTTTCTGGCTGACATAATTGACAAAGGAAAT
Source organism: Trichonephila inaurata madagascariensis (assembly GCA_019973955.1). Taxonomy (NCBI): domain Eukaryota; kingdom Metazoa; phylum Arthropoda; class Arachnida; order Araneae; family Nephilidae; genus Trichonephila; species Trichonephila inaurata. The sequence goes on along the minus strand of BMAV01024361.1, from coordinate 662,773 downwards.
GAAGGGTTCATTCCTCCCCCCCCCCCTTTTTTTTCGGTTACTGAAGGGGTGAGGCTAAAATGCAACAGAGTATCTTGTTTCAGTCGTATTAATTCGAAGAAAAAACCCCATTCTCTGACAGTCTTCTTGAAAAAAATTCTATGATAAAATTCCCCAGCATAAACAACAAATGCTCTCATTTTGTTTGTTAATTTTTTTCCCTTCTGAGGAAGTAAGAATTTATATATTGAATTTGTATTCTTGATATATAATTCTTATGATGAGCTGTTAATTTTTTCCCCTTGGAAATGCTTTATGTCTAAAAGTTTTAAACACTAAAGTTAAAATTTTTTTAAATAAATTTTATTTTCTTTTTAAATAGCTTTTCCGGTAGAAGTAATATGCTAGTGAATTAACCTTTGTCTTTGGAAGCTTTACTCATCTTTATACAATTACTACTATTTTATTCCAATTCTTTTCATTGTTAAAACAGTTTGTGCTAGCTAAAATTAAATATTTTTATTGTGACAATTGTTATTTTTCCTCAAATTTAAATTTTTCCTTAATAAAAGTATATAAATATTTTCTTATTACCTCTGCGTGTTTGAGAGATTTTAACAGCTAACTAAATATAATTTAAATACTTGCTACTTACTAGAGATTCAATGTTGTACAGTTTTTCAGTTTTGTCCAACTGTATTCTATTTGTATTTTAAAAGGAATATGTTATTTAACATTATTAACATTTAATAGGTTTAATGTAACTATATTTTATAAGAAACAAATTGCTATGTTGTTGTAACATAACATTTTACAAAAGGAGAATTCTAAAGAATAATAAATGATTTAAAATGCTACACAACATTTTACATATTAACTTAAAAATATATAATTACTCTGCTGTGAAACTTAAACTCCCCGTACGAAAACTAAAAAATTATCTAGCTGAAGGTAAAAAGATTACGATGGAAAACCAATATGGAGTTAATTCAACAATGCTAGATATGGATGATTAATTACACCACACACTGCAAATGAAAGTATTTGTTAGAGAAAGTATTTAGAATAGATCTGATAAAATAAATACTAAATCTGCTTTACATGTATTGAAATAAATATGACTGTTCTAAACTTAAGATGATGCAGAATAAAAAACATTTTGTGATAAAAATGAAGCACATTTAATAAAAGATTAAATCTTTAAAAATATGTTAACATTTTGTTTGATTTACAAAAGCCCATGCATTAATTTTTTTACATAAAATACACAGAAAATATTTTATTCATTTATTTTTATTTAATATTTAATTAATGATTATGAGTAAAAAATACTTAGTGGTGTCATAAGTTATGATACAAATATAAATGAGTGAAACGAAGAAAGAATCCAATTTAAAGCTAAAATTTGTTGGAGTTTTATTTCATATTTAACGTTTTACACCTTTTATACCAAATGATCGACTTCAAGTCACTACCTCCATGAGAACTGCCTTTCCTTAAAGAATATTTTCACCTAATATTGACCCCAAATTTGAATTGAAGGAAGGCCAATCTTCGTGTTCACCTTATAAGCACAGAGTCCTGTTAAAAAGTTCTCATTGAATGTTTAGGGTCTTCACTATTAGCTCTAGATTGTGTTTTCATAAACGTTTTCCCTCCTGTCTGGCAATCTCTGAGACGCCTTCATAGCTGACAGGATGATGAGTTCTATTGGAAGCATATTTTCTTCTCTTTAGTTTCTTTAGCACTCTTTGCGTATATACGATTATTCTAACAGTTGAAAGATTCTTCAACGCTAAAAATGTTCTTGCTGTTAAGCAGAATTCTTGTGAGGCTGTTATGAGCAGGAGCCACAACAATGCTTTGAATTTATGGCACCTGTGGCACTTTAATTCTTTTGCAAGAAAATGGCCAGTTATTATTCGATAATCTTTTAGTCAAAGGATTTCTTTAACTATGTGACACATTCATTTGTTTAGCAAGAAAAGTCTTGATTTTTCATCCTGAGTGCTATGACGAGAGCTGGTGTTCTCATCGAGCTTGAACGACCGCATATGCAAAGGTGTTGATCTCAGAAAATATGTTATTGACTCAATAAATGAATAACTTTTTGAAGTATAAATGCTTAAGAACTTTACAAATCACTGATTAACAATTTTTTAATGAAGAGAAATATCTGCCACACGCCTTCTGTTCAAAGTGTTAAATTCTTCTGATATTTTAAACTAAACTCAGTGGTGCAACAACCCATTGTGGGACAAGGCCTAATGCACCCATCTCAATATTCGTGACCTTGGGCGCTCAGGTGCATGAGCAGATGTTCTGGTCAAATGGTCAATCCATGAAACCCCTAGTGTTTAGTTCCCATGCTAGCTAGGTACAGATTTATAGGTTCACTGAAGGGATGGAAAGGCTGAGTTGAGCATGTCCAGCCAGAGATTTGAATTCCGAACTTGTGGCATGAAAGTTTGATACGCTACCACCCAGCCACTGAGCTTCTTCTGATATTCAATTTCAATTCTTCAAAGAAAGAGCTTAAATCATTCAAGTCGACATTAATGAAACATTAACCTGCTTATAGAAAATAAATATTTGCATTTCTAATGCGTAAAATCTAAGAAAATTATCTGTTACTGTTACTTATGCCACTTGAGTGACAGTAATATTAGATTAAGGCCCACGAAATTCACTGCGGCAAAGAGCTACATTTTCGCCTGTCGTTATTTGTAGTTTTGAGCACCATCCAGTTGACAGTGTGATTTAGCTTGATTCCAAATTTTGAGGAAGGGGTTCCTGCGGGTAGTTGGGGCCTCCCACCTCTCTTCTCCTCCTTCCACCTACCTCACGAGAGGATTTGTGACTTGACGGCTATTTAGAGTATCCCCATGCCGCTAAGGAGCTATACATTTACAAATACCCATGCATTTCTCCGGGATTCGAACCCAGGCCCAAAAGGACAGCAATAAGCGTTACTAGCCACAATACCGGATGGTTGACAAGAAAACTGATACAAAATTATCAAGAATTTTAAATGTAAAAAATACCAAGGAATCCAAAAACTCTCAGCAATTTAACTGATTAATTAGAAAGTATATAAATAATCAGAATGATTTTAGTAAACTTACGCAAAATATGTTCCTTTTATGTGTATAGTTAGAAAACAAAGTACGTCCCTTCAATAGAATTTACAATTTAACCTATTTATAATTTAAAATAAATTAAAAATGCTTTTCGATTACAACAATGTAGGCTAATAAAGTACTTGACAGTTTATTTTTAAATTTTATTAAGTTCTAGAAATAAAATCTATGAATTAAGAGTCCTCAAATTATTAATTAAAATTATGATTAAAAAAAATTGACCAAATAATCCATTTCATTTATAAATTTTTTTTAATAAAAATAAGTCATTGAATGATTTCAAAAACACCTTTAGATAAATTCTCGTTTTGGACAATGTTAGTTGTCTTAATTTTATGTATCGTTGATAAATAATTATTTATTAATTATATCTTGCCAAAATCTGCAGTCTATAGTGTAGATCCCCAGCATCCCACTAGGTTTAATATTTTCCAAAAATGTCAAATTGCGTATTTTGAAATAAATCATCGCCAAACCCGTAACCAATTCCCTTTTCTTATTGATTTGATCATCGGAAACGGCAAGTGTGTTAAAATTTTCATATGACAGAATAGTTCCACCGCATGTATACTCCGATTGACTCAATCGGAAAACTGTTGGGCTCAAGTAGCTATTATCTACGCATGATTCATTTTCGTTTATGCATGAGTAATGAAATCATTCCGGATGAAGGAACGCAATTCCAGTACTTCATTATTTATAGCTATCCAATAAACTTCTTTTTTACGGCATTGTCACTTTTTTCTTCTTTCATCTGAGAAAAAAAGTGAAGCGTTTGCGCATTTCGGAAAGAATCGAGACCGAATTTCATATTTTCCAGGGCTGTGTTTCATTTTTTCAGTGTTTCTAGTATGGTCGAAGGTAATTGGAAGGTAGCGTTCTTGATTGGCTCGAAGTCTTGCATTTTTCGGGAAATTGTTGAAAGCATTTGATTGAAATGACTCAAAATAATTTAAGAATATCTTCCGAAATATTTATTATTTTGAAACCGAAGAATTTAAATCCATGAAGAATATTTCATTTAATAATAATAACCTTCTATTTATGTTTGAAATTTTTGGAATTCATGGTCATTTTGCAGTTGTTCAAAGGATGTTCAACATATCAGCTTATGATATTTCTTACATGATGAAATTAAGAAAGGAGTAACATCTTTCAAAATTTGTTATCTTCTTGTAAATAGGAGTTTATACCATTATTACTACAAGTATTAGCAAGGAGAACCTCATCTACTAACAAGGCCAAAGCACTGAACAGATTCACATAGAAACATTTTATTTTGTTAGGAAAAAATATTCTTAAATTGATTATACGTAGTTATGTTTCTCAATAAAAAAAATTTAAATTGTTTAAAATTGTCTTTGTGGATTTATTTGAAGCTTACTTGGAGAAGCTTGCTTTTGAGAGATTTTAAAATAATCAAATTCCAGCATGCACGCATACATTAATATTTCATTAATTCAAGCCAATCATATTCTTAAGATATTTAACAAAACTGTTCAAACTGTATATTCATAACTTTCATCTCGCCCCCCCCCCTCTTACAACAACAATGCATTGAATGCAATAATAATGTACTTTGACGCTAAAACTACAATACGACTTTAATTATAAATCGTACAAATTATCAAGATAAGTATTAAATTTTGTATATAACAAGCCAATGTGAGTAAGTAGTAATTACTGAACTTGTTTTTAATTTAGTATTGATAAACTAATTATGAAATGCTCAGTGCAATACTGACACATTAATATGTATATTATATCAGAGTGAATGTGCATTTTATTTTCTATTATGTCAGAATATATTTTGTTTTGCTTCCTATCAATCAGGGGATAATTCTTTAAAAAATCTTTTATTTTCGACTTGTGGATATGCTAGTGCCCTTCACGCCCCCTTACGGGGTGCTCCCTACAGTTTGAGAAGCACTGTCTTATTGGGACTGGTGAAGATGCTGGAAGAAAAATTCACTAAAAATAAAACAAAATTAAATTATCAGTATATAGACAGATTTTTAAAAATATAATTAAATTTAAGTATATGCTTCTATAGTTTTGGATCCATGAATAATGAATATTAAACTTCAAAATTAAAAGTAATAACTTTATTATTAATAAATTACGTTTTATTACATTACACACCGTTTCAGCATGTTACATCAAAATGTGTAAGAGTATTTATATCACATAAAAACACGGATCGAATTGGGTATTTTAAGTAGTTTAATCAATTGATCAACTAATCTTAACTCGGTAAGAAAGAAGCATTTTTGGCACTAAACTCTCTTTTCAGTCGACTTTGCTGTATCTTGACCCTTTTAAAACATAGTTGAAGAACACTTTAAGGACAACAAATATTTAAATAATAAGTTCTCAGTGCTACAGAACTTCACAAAAATTCAAAAAGTCTGTTAAACGAATGTATAAAACGGAACAGTGACTTGAAACAGCCATTACGTAATTCGCATTATAAAATTCTCAGCAACAATAAGTTAAACATGTAATACATAAATTTAAAGGAAAATTGTTTTCAGTTGTAACGGAAGGTTGGTAAAAATTATTTATTGAGTTTCAAAGTAAAATACATTGAACACTTTTAACGTATTTCCTTTAGAAAAGAAAACGGGATTTTTATTCCCCGTGCAGGTATTTTTGAAAGCATTGTTGATGTTAGTTTTTATTCCATTTTATATAAATGCTGATCCAAACCTTTCTTCAGACCGACCGAATCCAAAAGATTATAAAAACGGGCTCCGTCTCGGAAATTCAAAATCTCTTTAAAAGGCGGTGGTCCATCCTAAATGCACCATCTGGGAAGCGATATCTCTCGGCCTCTTCGAAACGTGTAAATTCGTGCTAAATCCGCCAACTTATAGATTTTTACTCAACAAGAGTGTAAGCCTTTCGCTCTTATTGGAAAATGTATGTGTGGTATGCTAGTTTAGAGGAGGGGAGGCACCATGTCTTAGAGATACGAGCATTCACAAGGGAATAAAAAATAAACTTATATTTATGATGGCTTATGTTGGATGCATCTTCGAAAAATCAAGATTCTCACAATTTTGAAAGCGAATAGAAAATAAAAATCTCTCGTCACAAAAGAACAATTTTGCGGCATTTTCAAAATATGCACAAACGGATGACCCGGAAGTTTTAGATTCCTCCTCTTGATTTAAAAAATTCGGTCACAGAGTTCTTCAAATAAAGGATTTTGTTTTATTAAAATATTTGAAAACAACGTTTCGTTATATTTTATAATTTAAATAGATTAAATTAAATCCATTTCAGAGAAGAATAATTAAAATTAATTTATTTCATTGATTTTGTAGTGTTATTATGCTGTTATTTTTTATCAATATTCCAGGATAACTGTAACAAAAAAAAAAAAAAAAATTGTTCCCCCTTTTTTTTCGGGTAAAAAACAGGATGTACAGAAACACAAAAACAACTTGAGTATCAATGAATTTTAAGAACACATCTATATTTCTCAATTTTGTAAATAATGTTTTAAATGTGTAAATTATTTTATCTTTTAATTTTATTTATTCGCAAATATAATAAATTTAAAAAATAACAAGCAGAGACAACTTATCCTACATGGACATATCTTTAATTTCAGTTTTATTAACCTGTAAACTTTGTTTTTCCTTTCAAAGGTATTTTGTATATGACCAAACATTTGACGGAAGTAATCAATCCCAATTTGTGTTTGTGTGGGGGTTGTCAAGATTTCCAGTTCTTGGATTCCTTTTCTGACTTCACTTTAGCTCTTCATCCCATAAAGAGTTTTCACATAATAAAAGCATGAATATTGTAACAAACAAATAAAACGGGTCCTTTTTCTTCAAATTATATTAACATCTCTGTACCATAGGTTAAAATAGCTCTGTACGATAGGTTAAACATGAAATGAAAAAATATAACCCGTGAGGCCAAGGTAAACTTTTTAATAAGAAATTTTTCTCGAGCTTAATAACTTACAACCATTAATTATGAAATTATTGGATATTTTACACGTTTTTGTTTTAAACTAAAATTGAAATTAAAATTACAAAACGGAAGCGTTTTTAGATGAAGATACATGTATAGTACACAAAATATTACGAGCATAATTTACAATATAAATAGACAATACAGTACTACAATCGGAATTGTATTCACTTACTTAATTAGTTTCTAAAAACTACGCGACGTCTTTTGGAGTAAAAGTAGTACGTTTATTATCTTCAATATAAAAGGAACAACAAGGATACAAACGAAATTATGAGTTAAATTATGTGAAGTATACAATGTAATGCTTTTCAAAAATCACTTTACAGTTCATTTACATTATAATAATTTCAACTCAACTAATTAGCTTTCCCTAGAATAATATGCTAATTCATTTACTATTCATGCATTACAGAAAGTTATAGCCTTAACAGATGTATTAAATTAAATTTAATGTACTACATTATTATGAAAGTTGCATGTACATAACAACCTTTCTCATGACAAATCAAATTAATCTCTCAAATCTTGTTCCCACCAAACTACAAAATTTTTAATCAATTTTAACATAATTTAACAATGATGATTGAAACGATGCAATATTCGTACATTTATTTGAGGTTGTAGTGCAATTAACTAAATGTAGGGAAACACTTGCATTCTTTTCAGAAATAATTGATAAATATATTTCAAGAAAATGTTCGAATAATATATATTAAAATGGTTAGAGTATACTTAATGAATTAAAATTTATTTTGCTTTTCTTCATTTTTTGGCGCAAATTAATTAAACAGATTCTCACAAATACAGTACCTATAAATAAATATAACAATAACTATATAAATAAATACCTATAAATAAATATAACAGCATTTATTCAGACTGCAATTCTTTTGATATTTTCAATATGATAAATAATTATAATTTTGGATTCAGTTCTATTTCTCAAGTCAAGGAAAGTTCCAAAAAGAAAAAAATATATTCTATAAAATTGTAAAGAATTATCTACACCGAAAACATCCTGGAATATCATAAACCATACATTTATCTCTGAAAACATACCCCAAATATTTAGAAGTTGGTTAAAAACATTTAGGCCTTAAGGATTTCTAGATGAATTGTGTGTGTGTGGGACACAGAGAGATTGTTCTTTAAGACTTAACAACAACAACAACAAGAAGTAAATATTTTTTATCTCATTTATGGAATGAATGCTCTTAACATTGTGACCTTCAGGAGGGACTGGAACTTTGAAGCTCACAATCTTTCAAATAGCTTTCTATTATCATTAAATGAATTTGACTTCTATATCCCACGAGTAATATACGCGCGATTCCTAATTAAATACCAGATTTCCATTACTTCATAAAATTACACTTAAATCAACGTAAATATAAACATTTTGCATTGTCATGTTTAAGACTAATAATAAAAAATAACTCATCATAATCATCGATTCGTACAAGGCTTCTATTTGTTTCAATGCAAATACACTGAGAATTTTAAAATATTTTCAGCCTAATAGAAATTACGTTTCTTTTTCTCTTTTACAGTTCGAGTCTACACTGAATATTTGCTTTACATCCATTTGGAGACATGCATGAAAAAAGTGTAAAAGCCGCTTAGAACAAATAGAATGAAATACAAAGATGGATAGGAAATGAAATCTTTGATAACAATCAATGATCCAAAATAATTATCACCATTAAAGATTTATTAAAACGAATATTTATTTATTATTCAAGAAGAAAATTACCATAAACTTGTAGGACCACAACCTTTCTTAAAAATATTCTCTCCTTTTCAGAAGAAGGATGTGGCCGCGGTAGCCGAGTGGTATAGATATCGGACCGTGGCTTACCTTGTCACGAGTTCGAGTCCAGTACCACTAAAGACCCACCGTGTAGGGCAGCGATGCACGTTAAATCTGTCGAGAGCTGAAACGTCCTCCCGTTGGTGTGGTGTGGTAGTTAGGAGAGGGGGTGCCAGCTCAGGTGTCGTCCACGTCTCTTGACCATGGTTCAAAATTACGTGGTCCGTCGCCAAAAGCCCTCGTGTAGCTGAACAGTGCGACGTTAATATTCAATCAATCAATCAATTAGAAGAAGGATAAAATGTAACATTTTTAACCATTAAAAAGCTTCAATTTGTATTCTTCGAAACAATATATACTTAAAATTTCTGTGAATAATCATATTTGCATAATATTTTTAAACAAAATTGAATGAATGAATTCTAAGTCCACATATGAGTGAAGGACATGTATTTTGACCCAACCAACCCAAGCTTCTTTTTCCTTTGTTGTCATGGCAGTCTCAAATTATTCATCCTTCATAAGCTTGCGGATACCTGGATCCAAAAAGATTTCTTCATTCTCAATTTGACTTCGTATAAACATGGACACTTTTTGCGCAAGTATTGGAAACAATCGTCACTTTTTGGAATAGCCCTGTCAAACTGCTTCATTACACCTAGTTTTATGTGCAAAAGGGTTCATTGTTCGACTCGACTAAGCTGTTCTGAATCCCATTTTCGGTGCCTGGCTTAAAATTTTGTATTTTCGGCCATTCGATTTGAACCCAATGTTGAGTCTTTTATCACGACTGCCCTCTTCACACATTTAACATGGGGACTTTGTATATCCACCTTGTTGAACAAAAATCACGGAGATAACTTTCAAATCATCACACCTGGTCCACCCGTGTTCGGTCTATCTTATTTTGTTGAAGAAGAGGGTCAGTATTTCAAAGTGTTCCTTTAAATTATGACAGTGATGAAGAATGACAGCTTTAAATCTCCTTAAAGATGAATCCATAAACAGTCTCTATTCGTCTTTATTATAAGTGATATTAAATTTGCTCATCAACCCGGGAACCTCTGAACAATAGACCAGATTCTCGTTTTCCTCAAAGTACTTAAATCAGTGCTGCTTCTCAGACTTCCCATATTTGCGACCCAATTTTCAGTCATGATTTTCATCGTCCCCCAAACAACAATGTATTGAATGTAATAATAATATACTTCGACGCTAAAGCTACAATGCGACTTTAATATTATAAACCACACAAATTATCAATATAGATATTATATTTTGTATATGACAAATCCATGGAAGTTACTCGTAATTATTAAACTTACTTTTAATTTAGTATTGATAAATTAATTATTAAATACTTTTTGCCGCACTGACACATTTTTATAAGTATCTTATATCAGTGTAAATATGTATTTTATTTCTTATCATTTCAGAATATATTTTGTTTCCTTTCGGTAAATTAATAATTATTTTAAGTCTTTTATTTCGGATTTTTCGATATTTTCAAAGCTCCCCACGAAGGCTTATGTCCCCCAAGGGTGGCGCGCCCCACAGTTTCAGAAACATACACAGGCACATTGACTTAAATCTTTTTCTCAACTTCCGCGAGAATAAAAACAGTCCTTTCACCAATACATTTTTTTTTTCTCAATCTGGTGCCAAAAATTTAGCACAGTCTTTTCAAAAAGCACAGATTTTTCTATTCAGATCATTAAGTATAACCTGAGAGAAAGGCTGAGGTGAATCGGTTCCAAAGGGCTTTTATTTGGTATCGAACCCTTGAACTTGTGAGAAATCTATTGGCAGAGAAAAATTGCAATGGGAAGGTGTCACAGAATGGTATTCTATTTGCTTTATCACGACATAAGAAAAATGTCAATCACAGAAGAAAGAAATTCAACACTGAAAATTTCTTTTTGGGAAAATCTCATAAAAATTCAAATATAATTGAAATTTTCAAGAAAACTTGACGTGATAGGAATTTTTCATTATTATTTTTGAAACCAGCATCAAAAAATACTTAATGATTGGCCATTACTTTCCTTGTATGATTTCCATTGCAGGTCTATGATATTAGTTTTGAAGATGCATTTATATATTTTGGAACCGATTTATTAGTTAAGGTACTGTGGCAGAGAAATTTGCTTGAAAAAAACCAATCACTGATATTTTTTAAGGAAAAGAGGTACCTGTGAGTTATGTGAAAAATTCATTTACTTAAAACCAAAAGAAACAGCTCCTTACAATTTTTTTAAAAAATATGAGTTAAATATTTATCTTATACACTTGAAACCCAATAAAAATTATTAAAGTTAAGAAAATATTTAAATTAATTTTAAAAAAAATTATTAAATGATTTTAGCACTCAAACATAGAATGTTTTCATTTCTCATAGCATACGTTCGAATAAAAAAAAAGTATCAAACTAAAAAGGAATCATAAGATTGAAATAAAATTTAATATGGATACTGATAAAGATATAAGCAAATATAATCCAACAAAAAAATTGAGGACAGTTACAAGGCGATTTATTCAGGTATCATCAACATCACATACCACCTCGTACTGTGATTTCTCAGTTGAGTAGATGTCTAATGCTGTCCCGAAATAGTCAGGCCCATGCACCTTGATCATATATTTCTGAATATTCCAACGAGGGGTAGCGTCTGACCGTACAGTACATTATTCTACTTCTGAACTGTATTTAGAACAATGGGGGCAAGATTGTAAGCTTATGAAGACGTAGAATCTTATCCATATACTGCTGCACTGTTAATGTCATCTCCATTATCATTATTGAGTAACTACAGTAGACTATACCCTCCTCTCTCCAAACCACTATATCTGCTCTGTGGAAACTGCTAAGACTACTGTTAAACAACATACTTTGACACTACACAGAACTGCTAATATTCAGCAGCTACTGAAAAGTTAAGATATCACTCGAATGGATTGGATAACTTTCTACTGATTCAAATCTCATGGAACATGTGTGGGATGCTTTGAGGAGACGCCTTGCGGCGCAATTACATTCTCCGGGGAACACCAAGCAACTGAAACAGATGTTGATTATGGAATGGGCTCTCTTTCTGCAAGAACTGTAAGACAATCTAGTACTGAGTATGGAGAGACGGTGCGAAGTGACCATTTCAATAAGAGGAGGACACATCCCATTCTAAGGGACATCTGCTTGTTGTTCTTCCTCTTGGGCAGACAATCAAGTGTAAGGGTACTGCGAGTTCCATAAAACCTTTTTTTTTTTTTTTTGCTTGATTCCATACCATATGCATGGTATTCATTTTTGCTCTTCTATGATTTCTTCGTCGCTTAAGTATAAAATGCTGCCTTTCATTTTTGAATTTCATGTCTCTCAGACGGTTTATCGTGGTGTGATGTTATGTCATAAAAACCTGTTGCTCCAGTTTTGCACGCCATTGTAAATATAATAAAGATTAACAATTTAACAGATGACTCCTTATATGCTTACATAGGTATCAATTACGGAATTACATTCAGTTTATATCTAATGTATAAAACTATTATAACAGAAACATCAATACAAACTTAAAGCCAACAGATAATAAAGTGTGTTTTCTTACAAAATACTGTGAAAGCGTAAATTCTTTCAAAAATGCAATTTTATTATTAAAATGAGAAAGATTTTTATGTAAAAAATGCGGTGCAATTAGTTTGCCATAATAACTTGTCGATGTCATTTTGCCAATTGTTTACAGAAGATTTTCTAACGGAAAAAATTAAAGATTAATTACATTTCTCCCATTCCACAAACATTTTCGTTTTAAAAACAACAGAAATGAAGTAAATCGTAACCTTATCTTTCAAATTTTCACGAGCCAATTTTTTTTTAGTTGTTGTAAGATCAGATAACTGAAAAAAATCTCTCCATGAAAAAAAAGATTATGTATCTTAAAACAAAGGGAGTTATTTTTTCGGTCTCTGGCATTTTAAAGCCCTCATCTGACATCTTTTTTTTATCTAGACAAAAAAAATTGTGATTCAATAAAATCTTAAGCAGACGTCGTAAAAGAAATCTTTATAGCCTCGCAAGATGGAAGGAACTAAAGCAAAGGCATTAAATGATACAACGGATAAATATTTTGTACTTTGTTTTTTCATCGTTTTTTTTTTTTTTAAATATTTCACATTAGGATAAACTGAAATTTCACTTTATATTTCTAAACAGACAATCATTGTTTTATGCGCTTTCTAAGTAAATATTTTCTTTGAAAAGAAACCAAAAATAAATGTTTACGTTCTCTTAACTATATTTGTGTTATAAACGTCCCAAATTACAGGAAAAAAATGACTGCTAAAAATAATAGCAAATTTATTCTTCATTTAACCCTCCAAGCGGTCTGCACGTAAAATTCCGCCAATCCAGAGATGGTTTTTCTGCCTTCAAGAAAGATTCCCAAAAGCGGCCGAGCCGCTTTCTTAAAAATACGGCTCAACCGCTTTTGAGAACCTCACCTGAAAGCAAAAAAAAAATATGTGCTGTGCATTTTTGAAGCATCTCCAGAATGGCAGGACTTTAAGTGCAGATCGCTTAGAGGGTTAAGAGTTAGTTCTTTAAAATAAATAAAAAAAATGCAATATATCAATTTATAAAAAATAAGACTAATGCTTTTAGTTTCAAACAATATGTGTTTTAATATCAAAAGAATGATGAAACTAGTTTCGAAGGCTTTACCACATTATTTTGTTTCAAAAGAATAATATGCCAGTCATTTCAAAACGAACATTATAATTTTAATTTCGGTTCAAATGCTAATACGAGAAAAAGTTCTCTTCAATTATCTTTGAGTTTTTAATTCACCGAAAACATGAAGAAAATCCTACTGCAGCAGACATATTTTGTTCTTGTGCAAGGGTATAAACTTTTATTTAATTACATAAAATTTCCAACGTACAATTGTCTAACCTTTGTATAATTTTAGAAAATTCTTTGAAAGTCGAGGATAAAATATATCCTGAAATATATTTATGAGAAAGAAATTATTTTTTCTCTAGATTCTAAAGTAATCAAATCAGTAGATTGGAGGAAATGTAAATTTTAAGAAGCTAATTGAGTGGAAAAATGCATGATGAAGCATTTGGACAGAACATTCATAAATTAAAAAAAAGAGGAAATCTGCAGAAGTTGACTGTTAAAGTTACTTAAAAATTTAAAGATTTTTACAAATTTTCAAAATACTAGTAAAATTTAAATTTATTTCAAATAAATTTAGTTTAAAATAAAACATCTAATTTCAATAGAGAATTCAAAACAATAACTGATAATTACATTTATACACATTTTAAATCGCATATAAATTAACTATTCTTTTTTCGTTCTCTCTATGATATAAAATCTCGTAATAAAGGGATTCAAACAGACATAGGTTAAAATATGTTTCTCAACTCAAAAGAAGCTATAAGAGACTACAGATATTCCATGGGTTTAGTACGATTTATACTAAAATCTTTCAATTTACAGCTTTTGCTATTTTTTTTACTTACAACCTATATACTTGTATTACGGAAAATAGTTTTTATGCTCAAAATGCTGTAAAAAGCTAAGCATTTAATTTTTAAAGAAAATTTTTTAAAAAAATTATCAAGGGAATTTAAAATTCTACTACAATAATTGACAAATACATTTGAAGTGTGATTTACAAGTTCCTCAAATTATATCCAACAAAAGTTGATAGGGGTTTTATGCTAACGTGATTGATATCCTTAAAAAAAAAAAAACAGTTTTTTATGAATGCTTATTGAAAATACTTTGAAAAATGCATAAATTCTAAATTCAACTATTTTTTCAAAATTTATTTGCTGTTATTCAAAACTACATATAAAAATTTATTACATGTAGTAATAGTAATAGTTAGAAAAAATATAAAGTATTTAGCACAATAGTTTAGCATTTTAAATAAAAACAAAAGTGTTATTTTTTCTTTCCTAGATAAATCAGTGTAAAGCTTTTATTTGTTATTAAGATGTGAATAAAAGTGATCATAACGTTATTACAACTCTGGATATTTTTAACTTAGAGCTTTAAATTTTATGAGCGACATTTATGTAAAGAATATATAAGGCTAAGAAAATTGAATTTTGACCGATTTTTGTCTACTGAATTGTACCGTGTCTTCTTAATACCACTTTATTTCTCTTAAGTTGTAGATACATATTGTAAGTTTCCTATTTTTCACATATTTTGAGATTCCGTAAGTTGTGATAATGCAAATACTTTACATTTCGATGGAAATAAAATGAAAGTTTGCTTAAGTCGTGTGAATATAGAATGGATGTAATTTTCTCTACAAATGCGAATAACTTTTCAAATCTCACCAAACTCAAATAGATTTATCTAATTTTACTTACGTTACGAAATATCGAAAGTTTATGTTTCAATTATTCCTACCTTAGACATAGGAATTCAAATGCAATTTATCCAAGCCTTGATTTAGATTATAGGGGTTTTGCTCTTTGCACTTGACTCAATTTATTGTTAAAATCCTCTTAAATATATTCTACAACAACCTAAAGAAAAATTATTTCTTCATACCATCCCAAATTAACTTGAAACTACTATAAATCTTATTCAAGGGAATACGGAAATAAGATAAGAAATGTCTTCTTAATATCGAATAGAAAAAACTAAAAAAAAAAAAAAAACCAAGGCTGTATTAAATATTAAATAAATTAAACATTTAAATTTTTTTGAAAAACATAATTTAATTTGTTTCACTGAACTTAAAATTGACTACTGTTGGACAAAATGTTCATGTTTTGAACATATTCCCTGAATTGCTATGGCACTGATATAAAAAGTCATCACATCCTTAATGGATCTTCAGAAATGCTTCACATAGTGTTATGTATCAAACCATTACAAGAAAAAAAAGATTTGAGATGCAAGGCTCTACGTCACTGAATAAGACCGGGAAACCTCATCCATCAAGACATTTTTGGTCCAACGATGCAAGGCTAGAACGTCTAAAAATCAAAATTTAGACAAGAGTTATTGCCAAGAGAAGCTGTACTTAAAACGCGAGAGTGGGAAAAGGATATACTTTTCTATTTAGTTCCTATTTTGTCCAAATAAATTGTTAAAATTTTTGTTTAAAGCTGTTAATGACCATGAACTTTGAAATTCGTTTTCATTATTTTTCTTCACAAAGAAGGAAGTTTTCTTCACATGAAACCAAAGTTTAGTACATTCAGAAATTGTATTAATAAAGAGTGATTAACAATAAAATACTATTTGGTTGTTTATTTCATACAATTGTTTTGACTTTAGGATATTACATGCAGTTTGAAATTTCTATCGTTGCTTTTATGGAATGACTTGTAATGTAAATAACAAAATGGAAAAACGCTTTAGTTTGAAAGAAGCTTCATATCAGATCATTTCAAAGAGATTAGCTACTATATATTTATTTGAACCTACTAGTACACTGATATTTTTGTATATCTAGTAATATATTACTCATTCCAATATGCTTTAAGAAAGCCTTCGTTGGAAAAATATATATGCCCACACGAGTGGTAAAATTGTAATAAAACAGTATTTGCCAAAAGATTCTCAACAATAATAATGAGTAAAATATTCTTTCAATTAGAGCAAACGTCTTAAAAAAAACATTCCATTTTCTTAAAATTAATGTATACGTATTCTCAATTTCCTTTATATTACCACATAACTTTTTTGAAATTAATGATTAAAAAATTGAATGGAATCGAAAAATAGTGTAAGAAATGTAAAATATATAGTAATGAATAACTTGTAAATTATTTGATTCCCAATATGCTTGAAATTCGTAACAATTATCTTTAAAATTTACCCGAGAGAGCAAATTCAATCTTAAGCATTACACAAACAGAATGAAGGATAATTTGAAATAGGGAAATGATTTTAATGTCTTTATGATTATTATGCATTGTTCCAGATTGAAACGATGAGCTGGGTTGAAGAGAGCTTTTCGTATGAAATTTACAAAATGAGCTTCATTTTAACTAAAGTTTTCATCTAAATGTTCAAGCACTGGTGAAAAAGATGTGGAAGGAATGCTACATAACAAAAGTTAAAGCATAGCTTAGGAAATATTTTCTTTAATTTCAATTTAAATGAGGAGAAAATTGAAACAATTGAGCAAAGAGAGTAATTCTTCCATGGAAGTACGCTCCAATAGGATGTGTTTGTGCCAATTATATACACAGCTGTGATTTCAAAAAGAAAATAATTAAGCACTATCGAATCATTTTCTTATTTACAAGAATGTAGAAGCTTCGAATGTTAACCAAAATGAAAGAAATATTAGAGGAACAGGGAATTAAGTACAAGGAACTACGAAAATATGAAAGACTAATAAGTCGATACCAAGTGGACCGCACCATCTACTTTACGCCAAATTGCAAGAATAAATATTTAGGGAATAGAATCTTAAAATAAGTTTATTTTTAACCTGTGAAAATTATATAAAAATATATCTTAAATTAATAACACAACAAAAACAGTATATCTTTCATAATTAATGAAATTATAAATAATAGGTAAGTAATATTTAAAAAAAATATGTATATTGCGATTATATGTATTAAAATCATAATTTTTAAGGAGGAAAATGTTTGACCTTTAAAATTTTCGAGAGAAGTAATGCATATTATTCAAACCATAATCTGACTGAAAATACATATTTATTTGAAATAAAAGCAGAATTTATTTTTTAAAACTTCTAAGAATGTTGAAACAATAGCAAAAGTTTCATTGCAAATCGAAAATAAATTTTTAAATAAAAAATGACTTGAAAATTCTATTTGCTGTGTCTTTAATATTTTTTAGTTTATGATAATTGCGATAATATACAAATTAATCCTGATGGTTGACACTTTAGACTGGAATTTATAGCTATTTAACCATGCTGCATAATATATGTACAAATACATATTTATATTGTAAGCCCTTATTTTAGACCACGATTGACTAATCTCCAAACAAATGTTTCTATAAATTTCCAACTGTATAATATTCAAATGAAAATCGTTCATTTCTATACTCAAATCTTTTGCCCTAGTGAAAATAATTCTATCACTAGAATTTAATGATGCCTATAAAGGTCTTATACCCATGTGCGATAAATAGCTACAGATCCAGAACTCGATACTCGCAAAACAGATGCTGAATTTGATATTCCAGAATTAACGAGTCTCAATGGTATTCTATAAATGTCACAAAGAAGCGATGGATAATATTTTAAACGCAAGGAAGTGCGCAATGGCTGTGGAAAAGGATCTAGGCAGTGTCAGTTATATCTAAGAGAGAATTTTTTAACAATATTGCAAAATGTAAAAAAGTTTACCATTCGAAATTCATTTTTCATCATTATATTTTTTTCAGAAATTTCATTTTTAATAAACTTTTACTTGGTAGATTTAATAAAATTTTAATACACAGATCTCAAAAAGTTAAGGCACAGTATTTTTTTTGGAGTTAACTTTTGAAGCGATGCAATCAAAATAATAAAAAAAAGTCACACATTTGACACATTTATTAATTATATATTGCACTTTATTATATTAATTAGCGATTTATATAGTAAGTAATTATTTTTAAAAAATTAAATCTTTATCAAAAATTATAAGTTGAATACATAATTTTAAAATTTTTACTAAAATTTGGAGTTTAATAAGTAATATGCCCTACTTTAGCCAAAATGCTTGATTTAGGTCTTGTCCCATTGATAAGATTCAGGTTTCGGAAATATTAATCAGAATGAAAAACTCAAAATTTCGCGAAAACGCTGTGTCAGCTTGTAGATTCCCCAGGGAAGGATTTAGCGATGTAATTGTTTTGTCAAGGAGTTTCAAAGGGGTTTTATCATATTTAAGTAAGGCGAACGAGATGTGTACACAATTCATTTAATACCCTAATCAAGAAGTTATCTGTCTACAAACATAGTTCAAGTATTCCAGTTCTCATCATCATTACACCTCCACCATTATCATGCCTTTTAAGAATGCAGTATACATGGTGACTGGTTCCTTTCTCCTTTAGGATCAGAACACTGCGTGAATTATACTTTATAAAATGAACATACTCACACATCTGAAAAATGTAAAAACTGCCGTTCTTCACAAATCCAACTGACCTAAACTTTCAAAAGGCCTGTGTAGAATAGGTGCAGTTTTTTAAATGTTCTCACTGTAGATAACTTGAAAATACATTTATAAATCTAAGCAATCAGAAATATTAGGATATCAATGTTTGGCTTTTGATACTAAAAAGATTAATGGTCTCTTAATTTTTTCTCAAGATTGAAATAATAATGTTCTATATTTTATATAAGCAAAACATTGAAACTTCTGATGTTGAATTTACTTAATTTATATATGAAATAAATTTCTAATAGTATATGTATTTCATTCAGTAATACAATAGAAATATTACAAAATACTACTTATTCCATTAATAATCTATCACTTCTCGAAATAAGTCTTTGATGTATATACAAACCACAAGAAAGAAAGTGGTTTCAATCCTATTTAGTAGAAATTATGTGTTTCCTGGTACCATAATGATCTTAGGTTTCTATACAAAATTTTCCTTTAGAGTACCTCATCGATTTAGCATACTCTATGCATTTATTCTAAAATCACAAAATCCTAGTCTTAAATTTAATAAATGCAATCTCTTACAAGGAACTATTTCTTCAAATCCGAATCAATTTCATTTTTCCATCATTTCAATTTATGTTTAGTATTATATCAACAATCCACTCAACGAATTCCTCTGCTTTCTAGAATGTTTGTTTCTTTGTCAACGGGATGAATTACGCAGAAACATCTCGATTGCTTAAAAATATAAATTAAGAGGCAATTTATCAAACAGATCTCCAATTTTATTGCGATTACATTATTTAGTGTTTTAGTTAGTTTAGTGCTACACTATATGATTGGTAAAATAAATGACATGTACACCAAATGCCCTTTATCGTTTATTTCTGGATGTTTATCACTCAGTTATTTGCAAAACTAACACGTCATTTGAAATGATTTTGATGAAAGATACATTTATTTTCAGAGAGTAGCTTTATTTATCGTCTATTTCAAAAGGAACAAAACACACTAATTGAAGTTTTGAGCCAAATTGAGAATTATTCTATAAAAACTAGTAAGTTCAATTTATAATAAAATTTAAATTTTTTATAAATATTTCATTTATAGAGTTATTTTCATTCGATATTTGGGAATTTAATTTTAAGAAAAAAATGATTAACAACTGTGATTGGTAAAATTCTTGTAATAAACAAATAGAGAAAAGACTTTGTTTTAATTAGATTTAGATACACATCATCGTTATTATCACTCTTTACTTTTCACAGCTACTCAAGTAAAAGTACGTTTGTGAATTTAGTGGAGGACTCCCACCGATCATAGGTTCCACCAAAAATTTTCGTGTGTTATAATGGGGTTCTGTTGCTCGTTCAATGGATTTTTACCTAATGTAGCATGATACGAATGTATAAAGAGTGAGGCATTTTCATAATCTGAATATAGAGTGAATTTGTGAGCCTCATTGCTCGTAACCTGTACTATAGATGTACAATGATGACAGGTATTTAGAATTAAAAAGTCATTTAAAACTTTATAGGTTTGATTTGGTGAATTTTTTTGGAATTGAAAGGATCTCCTAGTTTTCAAATGATTGGAATGTCACTAAATCTGATATTTTTTTTACATCATATAAGTAAAATTTCATACGACAAATTTTAACCGATATACAATATTATTATTAAAAATAATTAGCAATTTTGCAGCAGAAAAACAATATCAGGCAAAAATAGGAAAAATTTTTCCTATACTGAACAATCACATTAAATGATTTCTAAAACTAACAGAGAGGGAATAACATTTATTTTATTTGAAAAGTATAATGCAACCTTATTTTAAGAACTTTTTATTTCTTTTTTATACAACAATATATCTCATGAGATATACTTAAAAAATATGAGCCATATATAAATAAAAGCATTACAAACAAAATATGTAAGTTTCAAAAGTTTTCTTTTCTAAAAATAAAAATAATATATATCCTACTTGATTCTATCACTATCCTTTGTTTAAACTGTTTTAACTATAAACCTTGAAAATGTACCAGAATAAATACTTATGAAGTTCATTATTTTTTTTTATTATTTACTTGAAAATTAGAGATACTACGTTATTCATGAAATGAAGAATAAAATATATTGAACCAAACGAAAAGTAAATAAAATAAAACGAAAGGTTCTTCTCAACAAAAATAAAATCTGTTCAGAAGGAAACCTTTCTTAGAACAATGGCTGCTAACATTCTAAGTGTATATTCATTTCGGTCCTAAGCCCGAAATTGCATTACATTTTGACTTACTGGGCTCCCTTCTTATTTTTTCTTTCTTTTCACTTTTCTACTTCTTTCATTTTCTGTTTGAACGGTTTTTTAACTAACTCTTCAAAGTTTTTCTATACATTCATACATGGGTACATATATATATTGGCTACATATAGATAAAAAAAGTTTTACAAAAGATTATATATAGTCTCAAAGTTATACTGCTATTATTAAAAACAGTTTATTTGTCTCATAATTACTTAAGAGACAAATAAATTTATACTTAGATACGGATTTGAAGGTCCAATTAACTCAAACCTCTTAATTATGTAATAAATTTCTAAAATAATGTTTAAAGTTTAAATAGTGTTAGAACATTTCAAAATTACTCTCTCATAAATTCAGTTCTCAAAGAAAATTATATTACCTATAATATTATATATAAGTAGATCAAAGGTTTACCAATAGGTGGACATGCTATCAATAGTTAAACTAATTTACATTTTTTTTGGAAAGAAAACATCTTGATTACAATTTTAATCTCCATATATATTGATGATTTAATTCTTTTCTTAAAAATATTGAGTTTATACCCAAGATTAATTTTTATCCTAATTACGTAGGCCTTTTTAAAACTAAAATTACCCAACTTTCAACTTAGTACCTGAATAAAATTTTACTTATGATTCATAAATTAAATATAAACATTTTTTATAAATGGAATTTTTTAGTCCTAACGTTAAAGCTACTTTCTGGAACAGTAATATTTATATGTCTAAACTAAACATGTGTTGTAAATTTATGTTTTGATTTAACATGTATTATTTGCTTAATCGTAGACACCGCAAACAGTTCATTTGTTTCTATAATTCTATTGATTTTCTGCATCTTAATTATTTTCAAATTTATACTTTTTCTTAAAAAATATTTACATTATGCATATTATTTTTATATTGTTACAAACGTATTCATGAATAATTACTTTCGATGCGTTTGTTCTTTAGAGATAAATTGAATAGTTTGATACTATTGGATTATGGTGGTTTACGTTCCTTTAAAAATTTTAGCACTAAAATATTTTTAGCATGATCTCTAACTGTCTTAAGCTGATTTCAACTTCTCAACTTTATTTTAGCAAATAAAGGGAAAGATTTGCTCCAAAAGATTTTGTTTCACTTCTCACCTTTCGAACTTTTCTATTGTATTATTGGGGACATTTCACTTTGTCTTGTACTCTCCTCATTGTTTGAGTTAAAGGCACAGATTCATAGTCATTTTGTATAATATTCAAATGCTCAGTAACTAATTTTAATGACTCGCGAAAATTTTCCACTGCAATAATTATGAAAAAATATAATAGTGTTTAATACTAAAAGGGGAATGGTTCTCTTAAATTTAACTCCTAGGAATTTGGCAGAAATGTTTAAAATAAGCTAATAAAACTGTAATCATTGTGTCGGTAATAATATAGAGAAAAGATTCCATTGATTTCATTTTATTGTTAGTAGAGTTAATTATATTAAAACGCACTAACTTTAAACTTCAGATTGATCTAAACCAAGTACTTCCCAGCGCATTATTTGCATCTTTTACGCTCATTAGAAAATTAATCTGAATAATCTAAAGTAATCTAATTTCATTTAATGAAGTACCTTAACGAGTAATTATACCACCCTGTCTTGAAATTTTAACTAGAAACGGCGTATTAGAGAACAGGGAGAGATTTTAAGTATTTCGAAGCAGGAGTAATTAAAAAGTAACTTCTGACATTTGGATGCATACCAAAAAGGTGACAACGTCCGTGATTAATCACATTTCGGTTCCTTACCTTTTTATTTAGCCTGCTTCTAAAGTACATCGAGCCCATTCAATGGGCCATCATTAGTTTTCTGCACGATCCACTGAAACTTGGGAAGAGAAGCTTAAAAATTACCACTTATTAGCATAACTTTGCTTTCCAGTCCGAAACAAAAATTGGACACAAGAGATATTCTAGCCAAATCGAGAAACTTGAAAATGAAATATCTATCATGTGCTTTGAGATAAAAGCCTTGGTATTTAATACCTTAAATATTGAATATTTCAATAAATCTAGTAATGTATATCGTTAGGCGCTTAAATATACTAAGTAAAATATCAAGATACAAGTTACATTTCAGACTCGACAGATTTTTTTTTCGTAAATTTATTCGTTGACTTCAGTATCGTGTAAAATTATATTATTTAAACTTGAACAGTAATTTGCTTTATTTTATATTTTCATCTTTTTTTTTTTTTTTTTTTTGTCCATCATATGAAACTGCTTTGGGAAGAAATTCTTTTAAAATAACTATGGTTTTAGCATATTATTTCATTTACAGGATATAATTTTCAATATTTAATAAAATGAATTCGATGCTGAGAATTTGAAACCTAAACATTGTTTCAATAATTGATTTTCAAGAGGTAACTCTTAAAAATTACTTAATGTAAAAATCAAAGTCATTTTGTATTTTAAAAATTTGAAAATAAATATATCTTTTACAAACTAAAAATATTAAGTATATAAATGGAATTTCTTGCAACAGCAACAAATTTGGTTTGGCTTCTTACGAATTTCTTGTTTTTTCTTCAGGAAGCAGAATTATTTTATTCCTAAAAGAGCTATGATAAAAAAGAATAAAATAAAAATGCTGCATTTAAAGTTCTTACCTTTGACAGCCTTTAAAACAAAATAAATATTTTACAACGGTTTTTGAAGGAACGTTATCGTCTCTTTAATAAATCACAGAATAAACAATGTTAATTACATACAAAACTAAGTAACAGACTATGTTGATATCCTTTAATAAAGCAGAAAACAAAATTTAGCCATGAGCTATGCGTAGTACTCTACATTATAGAAAAACAATTGTGAAGTAACAATGCGAATAAACACATAAAAATAAATTATTTAAGAGCAAATTTTGATACAAAGCATGCCAGTTAATTTACGGTTTACTATCGGTAAAGCTTGGAATAAATTAAGGAAATTATGTGTTTGGTAGAATATAATATGCACAATTTGTAAAATAAAGTGCCTTACTTCTCGAGATCAAATAACAACTGTTAGAATTAAATAATATTCTCTGTTGCAGGTTCATAAAGTTGGTTTAATACATAATTTCATACTTTAAATGATAATTTTCATTAGTTACTTTCAATACGTTCCCAGAATGTAGGCTTTTATTATTTAACTGATATTTCCTTAACTTTCCTTTTATATTATACAATTTAAGAAATATATAAAAAAAAACAAGATAATTTTCTAATGAGGCTTAAAAAAATTTGCAATTGAAAGCATTAGTATAACTAACTAGCTTAAACATAAAATGAAATTTAGACAGCAATAAAAAATTACCCGTCTCGAAAATTGTACAATAAAAAGAGTTTATTAAATATATATAAAACTTATACTTAAAACCTTAATCAAATCGAGGGGAATAATTACTTCAATGATTTTTTAGAGTTAGTGAAAAAATTAAGCATAATGGTAGATCAAATATTTTAGAATAACTTATCACAAAAAGCAGAATAACATATCAAGTTCGGGACTTCCAAACTTGATTAACATAATTATTTTAAATTCATTTTTACGTCGCAATGATTGGTCATCTAAAAATATCACCTTCAAAGCAATACATAATTAACACATACTTTTTTTAGGTTCGTTAAAACAGTAATTCATTTAAACAATTTTTACTTGTTTAAAGCTGAAACCATTACTTGTTTTTCAGAAAGAAGCAGCTAGAACTCTGTTAAAAAATTTCTCAGATTCAAATTTCAATTAAGAACAAAATTGGATAATAATGATATTCAAAACTAATTAGATTATATTAATAAGAGTTCCAAATTATTACAAAAACAGTTGCTATATCAGTAATTATGAACCGTCGAACTAAATCCCTTCGTCACTAACAAATGAGCCCTTAAATATAACTATACCCCCAATGTGTTTAATAGAATAAATAATATTGAAATAACGTAGATTGTAATTAAATTATAAATAAACTGAAATATTACATTATACAATTCAACATAAATTTACTTAAGGTATGCGACTACGTTCGGAACCGTGATTTTAAAAAGGCGCATAAATGGATTATTTTCATGATATTTAGTGTTACTTAGATTAGAATACATGTATAAAATTGGTTTAAGGATATTTTGACAAAAAAAAAATTATTCAAATACAATATTTCAGCAGAAAACTAGCTTAGAGTATCCTTTTCCAAAATGTTCTCCTTTTGAGAAAAATGCTTCTATTATAATATTATTTTGCCTGTATATATCTCAGACCTCTGTACAGAGGTTCAACTATGAGTTTTGAAAAATTCACATTATTTTCAGAGTTACAACCATTTGAAATAATTATCGGCCTTTTTTCTTAAAATTTCTCCCCTATGTTGCCGTAAAGAATGGATAAACCCACTTCTAAGTTATATATTTCAAAAATTCTAATTATGCCTCTGTACAGAGGTCCTAGCTATATACAGGCAAAATATTATTATAATAGAAGCATTTTTCTTAAAAGGAGAATATTTTGAAAACGGGTCATTCTATGTTCATTTTTTGTCAAAATATTATACTTATATAAATTTTTATAGTAATACTCTATTTTTAAAACAATTTTGTATACATTTCCTAATCTAAGTGACACTAAATATCATAAATATTATCCATTTATAGGTTTTCGCAAAATCACGTTTTCGAATGTTGTCGGATACCTTAAAAATATTAATTTTATAAAAGAAATAAAAATTTATATCAATGGCATTTAAAACTTGTTTACTCAACCCCTTGCTCAAACTGAATTTTGTTTCATTTAAGTAAAATTAAGAAAATTTAAACTATCATCATAAGGGTCTACTTTTTTTTTGTGATAATATATACATAGTAATATTCATATTTGCGTAACATTTATCATAAATTTGAATGACATTTTTTTTTTTTTTTGCTTTCCATTAAATTCTATGCTGAGAATACTTTCACTAATTTTATGCTTTGTGGGTCTATTAGCTATTAATTATAGCTTGACATCATTGAAATTTTATGTGATATATTATTATTATTATTATTTTGCATAGATTTTCTTAATTAAGACCCAATAATTATTTCCCACTTGTACAAGTTTAAAGAACTGCCTACTGTGCTTACGTCAGGCCTATTTTTTCTCCTGAAAAAATTTATATAAAATTTTTAGCACAATATTTTTGTCATTGGTCTGTCATAAGGCAATCGAGAGTTATTTAAGGTGACAAGGCGTTTAGCATTAAATTTATTTGAAAAAATAAGGAGTTGTCAATGTTATTTTCAAGCAAATTAACGGGTGGACAGGAATGAAGTTTCCATAATTGACAAAAAAAGTTTGATAGATTGTCCTGTGTCATTTAATTAATTTTATTTGTTATAGTTCAGTAATACCGATGTGAAAGAAAGTTTTCATGACCTCGTTTTTCGTGAAACGTGTGTGTGAGTCAAAGCCTTTATTTAAGTATATATTTGATTTCCCTTCTCTTCCAATAGGCAGTTAATAACCGATAGCCAATTGTGCTGTTTTAAATCCTAAACTTGGAAAAAAAGTGCAGAACACAACGATTTCCTTAAATATCAAAGATTCGAAGATAAAGATATCGGATTGAAAATTATAAGGTAGAGTCACACACACACACATCTCAATCACTAATGATTTAAAAGATTGTAATATTACATAATTTTCTAAGAAAATGGCAAGAAGTAGAATAAAAATGTAACTGTGAATTATAAATACTTTTAAAAAATAATACTAAATAATAAAAATAATAAAATATTCTTTTCAAAGAATGACATTGGTACTTAATACAAAATAGTGAATTTGAAAATATAAAAATCACGAAATTGCACGAATTTAAAGAAAATGTTGAACAAGTTGGAATGAAATATTTAATTTTTTTTTTAATCTTACAGTTTAAAAAAATTAATTTAAATGCAATTACAATTATATTTAAAAAATTTGAAATATAATTGAAAATATAAATTTAACGATGAAAGAAAGAAATCTATCTTGTCCTACAGAAAAAGGAATGAAAATTTGATTTTTAGATAATGATGCAAAGAAGCGAATATTTTTTTATCAAAAGGCTTATCAATATTCCAAAATAGAGAAATAAAACTAAGCAGTTTATTTAAATTAATTCCGAATAAATTTAAATAATGAACAAGAAAAATATATTTATTTTTGAGTTTCTCCTTTAAATTTTTCCAGACAATAAAGTAATGAATTCTGGAACACCATTTGCTAAAAAAGTAAAATACACAGTGAAATATAATTTCATTAATACATTTAAAAATTTCCTGAAATGCACATTCATTTTACGTAAAAAGATTAAGAATACGGTCGAATTGAATTAAAATGAAAACTTATTTTTTAATTCCAAACTGAACCCAAAACTATACTGAAGTGTAAAAAATAAGTTTAAAGTGGGAAGAAAACAAATGATTCTTGTTTAAAATTTAATTTTCTTTACATGTACGAATGTTTATACAGAATATTACAAGTTTTTTTTTCTTTTAATTAAGTATTACGTTCTTGAGCAAAAACAATAAAAATGGCAAAAAAAGGTATACAAAAACATGACAAAAAACTTACAACACAAGATGAAATTATTTTTACTACAATTTTTATGATATAACTGCGCTTCATGTACGTTTAAAAAATGGAGAATTCAATGTAAAAAAAATGACATTTCTTAAAAGGGTATTCCTAAAATATATGTAAAAAACCGTAAAAAAGGGTCTTTTTCTTTACGTTCCACATCGTCAGCCATGGATAAATAAAAACTTTTTAAAAAGTATTTAACTCAAAAAAAGAACAAAATTTTTTCAAACACGCAAAGGCAACTAAAAATCATTATTAGAGAAGGGGGGGGGGGAAGAAGAATGACCCCATCCGAAAAGTTTGACGGTGGGTATCAACACGTTGTGATTTTTCAAACTACGCGTTTCGCTTTCGAATCTGTTTCATTCGGCGTAATAACTCGCCGGACCGTCAAATACGGACGTATTATGTGGAAAAAAATGTATAAAAAAAAAATTGAAAGTCGGGCAAAAAAATAAATGAGAAGAGATGACTCGTTGTCTTACCTCCGAGTAAAGAAAGAAGGAAGATCCAGTAGAGCATGGTCAATCCAGCGGCTTTTCCGCGACTGCCGAAACCCTAGTCCGGATGGGGGCTTAAACGCGTTCGCAGCGCCTCGGAATCGTCTGATCCGGCGACGGCTCGTAGGGAAATTGGAAGCGCGCCTTTCAACTGCTTTTTGACGACGGCACAACTCGACGCGCGCATTCGGACGCGATCGCCTAGGTGCGCTTCGCTTCCAGTCAACCGATGGATCAGTTGGTTCATTAGGGAAATAAATTTCGATAAGAAAATGTTAAGTTATTTTCCCATTTTGAAACAGATATATTTATTTTGGGGAGACATCAATTCAAACTAAGCTTCATTTCATTTCATACTAATGGAGTTAACTGAAGGTTTGAAAATTAACTCATTTATCTCATTATCTTTTTATTAGTAGTAACTAGGATTATACCATAACATAATCTCTGTTTTCAATCAAAATATACTTTAGCTATTCTGTTTATGAATTGTCACTGTGCTGTTATTGTATATAAAACTGTAAGGATATCTGAAATGAGAAAAAAAAAATCACGCTTATATTCGTTAGGAATGATAGATTTTTAATACAGCTTTTACAATTATCATGATATCTGTACAAAATATTTCCTTCCTGTGTGTAACATGATATAAAATTCAATTGCTTCATAATACACAACGCAAAGGAAATGCTTGAGTCATGGGAGTAAATATCTCATTGGTATAATACACAAGTGCAAAGCACGCTCACATATTATATATTAGTATTGTTGACCGTATAAAAATAAAACAAACAAATCAAACTGTTACGATGCTCAATACTATCATCCTCTTTGCTAACATAATTTATTTTGAAATTCCAATGTGTAATGTTTTCAGTATACGATGAATATATATATATATATATATATATATATATATTTCAAAAAATGAAGCCTAGTGGCTGAGTGGTTAGTGCATCGCACTTCCACACCACAGGTCCGAGGTTCAAACCCCGGGATGGGCAAGGTTGACTCAGCCTTTCATCTCTTCAGTGGGTGGATAAATGAGTACCAAGCTTTCTTGGGAAATTAACACGAGGGGTTTCACGTCAGCCTGACAGGAACATCTTCTCCTGCACCTCAGGGCTCAAGGTCGCGTATATTGAGTTAGGCACAGTAGGCCTTGGCCCTCATGAGCTGTGGCGCCACTGAGTTAAAAGATTCAAAAAATACTTTCTAGAAGCTTAACTAAAACATACCCAAAAATAAATTCTTTGAAAGAGTACCCTTAGACATTTCAAACAGTATCTCGTCAATATATTGTACAAGGAAATACTAGCATTGAGTAATTTTTAATTGTTTTTCACTCGTTAAAATCATTGTAACTGCCATTTTTTTATTGTAATCCTTAATTGATTGATTATAAACAGTTTTGCTACAGATAAAAACAAAATGTGTGTATAATGTATACAATGCTTGTACCTCATGCCTCCAATTTTTGAAATTCTGTTGATTTTTTTACATGATTCTGCAACTGGTATTCTCCATTTGATGGATTAGTATCCATTAAGCTAAAAAAAACTATGCAAGAAATATTTTTATTTTGAGAATAAAAGAAATGTAAAAGCATGGGTGGTATTTTAATTTTTCTAAATGTGTTTGGATAGATTGTTGTATTTTTCAACCGGGTTTTGTGCGTTTAAAAAGTCTTTCTCGATCGAAAATGACATTAAAAAAGGCATATTATCTTTTATGATGTTTTACATTCATCATGCAAAGGATTTATAAATTCTGTAACATAAATTCGTCAATATTAGAAGAATATTTTGAGTTTTTGCAAAATGGCTAAATCTTCCAGTAAGAAGACCAATGATTTATTTTTCATCTTGTTAACAATGATGTGAAAATTCTTACTATAGTAAGATGACATTTTTTTAAATAAAAAAAATGATATTTGATTCATTATTCATTATATTTTAAGGAATCATAGGAGTTTCTTATCGGCTAATAGAAATTATTTTCTAACGAAGAACTCGCATTTTATGAAAATACTCCATATTTTAATGTTCGAATGTGATATATTTTTTAAAAACAGTTTGTCATTTTTAAAAAAAATCATGGTTTGAGTTATTTTTTGAGCAGTTCCATTGTAGTTTCTAACTCGAGAGTCTTCAAAGGAAATCGCACGATACCTCCCTTCAATGTTGAAATTATGTAGTTTTAACGAGATCATGAAAAAAAATTAAGTGACAAAAAAAATTTATAACTAATGCCCAAGCTGAATAATTAACAGTAAATTTATATTTTATTCTTTTAGCATTTGTAATTATTTAATTCATTATAATTTATAACTTGTTTTTTCTTCTTGCACATACACTATAAAGAGAAATGGCATACAGGATTGTATACTTTAAAATATTCGATATATAAGTATTGTAGTATTTAGTTTTGTGTTCTTTTACTAGGTTAATTGGTAACAATTATTTTATTTCCTTTTGCTGTGTGCTCCTAATATTTAGATTGTATAATATCCTGTTCTTCTGATTAGAATGTTACGTATTTCTTTTGTATTCTATAAAGAGAACTTTTGCATATGATAAAATAATTTTTCATGACAGAACGAAAAATATTTTTAAAATTTACAGTCAAGTACGTTAGTGTGTGCATTAAATGCGATAAATTGCCGTGCAAAGAATTCGAGTTGTACACTTTCTATCCGATTCTGATTAAATGCAAGAATCAAATCAGATAGATTATTCATTCAGAACATATAAATTAAATGGATCCCTCCTACGTGCATAGTTTTTGTTAGGGCTCAATTAGCAAATATCTTTAATGTCATTTGACCACCAATTTCCTTTCTTTTCTCTAGTGTAAACAGAGAAAATTAGCTTTATTAACCAGTACAATATAGTTGAAATTTAATTCAAACATGACATGCTGTAACATAAAATATAAGCTAATGATGACGCTTTGACCAAGAAGTTTTATATAATTGTTTGAGCATTTTGGTCTTACTCTGTGAAGCAAAGGAATAAATTACCACATCTTGTTTGACCTTTTCTTGCATTCAGCTAGTAAATATGAAACTGAAGGGTATTATAAAATGAAATTTAAAATTTAACTCTATTATTTACAAATTTTGCCCCTAAAATTTCCTTCAATAACTCTTATAAATCCAAAAAACTGATGTAGTGCAATTTTGGGAAGTATAATGTCCCTCACAAGCTACATATCAATTTTATTAAAAACACGATTTTAACGACTTGATAAGATGGTTCCATAAAAGATCATTTAAAATCGTCAAATTAATAAAAGAATTGTTCAAAATGGATTTTTATCTAAGCCTTCTTGTTCCTATTGTTTTATAGGCATAAAAATAAAATACTTCTTGGTTCTCGGAACAGTGAACTGTGAAAAAAATCCCTACGAATATTCCTTTTCTTCTACTTTTGCAGCGAGATCTATTAGAGAATCAATAGTAATAATGAATTCTTTTTTTATGATTCAGTGGTAATAGCAATACAGCTTTAAAATTCCGGATTATTTTCCTTATGATCTCAGTTTAACCAATCACGAACATATTTTACTGAAGATAACTAGATTTATCTAGATTAAATCAGCTACCTTTTTTACACTTCACGTGGTAATAGCAATACAGCTTTAAAATTCCGGATTATTTTCCTTATGATCTCAGTTTAACCAATCACGAACATATTTTACTGAAGATATTTAGATTTATCTAGATTCAATCCTTTTTTACACTTCACGTGATTAAAAGAACTTAACGATAAATTCATATGAATTAAATTACACAATTTTATACGTATCAGTAGTCATTAGGAGTTATTAATTCTCTCCCTCTCATTTAATTTTAATTGTGCTTAATTATTTCTTGCAATAAGATATTCATAGGAATTTATGACGATTTTTAAATCTGTATTTTATTTAAGAGAAATTGACCAAAGTTTTTTTTTTTTTTTTTCATTTTCCTAAAATAATTAATGAATATTATTTAGCTTCATTTTTTGTAAAAAGCAGTGCTAGTTATTTAAAAAAGAGTGAATTTAATTATTTTTTACCTTAACGAATTTAATTTGATTTAGTGATACTTTATAAGAAGAACTCAAAGGAATATTGTAATAAATTTAAGGCATGAAGAATGTTATTGCTTTGAATACCTGTAAGAATTTTCAATATTTATCGCGTGATATGAATGATTCATAATTAATTTAAATGTGAAGAAAAATTGTTTCGAAGACTTTGAATAAATTTATGTGAATGGAACCACTAAAAGGTATTTCTTTTTAAAATGAACTAAGAAGGTAAACAAATCAAACTGGCAAGTGAAGAACTTAGAATCTCGGAAAAGAAACTGCGGAAACAACGAAAAGTAATTACAGAAACTGCCGAGATAGAAGCTTAGCGCTCTCTGTCATTATGTTAAATCAGACGAGAGTCAAGTATGAGTCACACATGACATTTTTGAAACAACATGAAATGGAGGTTCAATCAATCCTTAAACTTTTTTTTTTCATTCTTTGAAACCAGAAGCTTTAGATATAATATTCTTCCGTAAAAAATACAGAAATGCTTTAGCATTAATTTCGGATAATTTATGATTACCAGAAATAGTACAAGTTTTTACAAGCAGGAAAATTTGTAAAATGTCAAATGGAATTACTTCATCATAAATAAGTTGTAATATTTTGTAAAAAAATAAAAATAATTATTCATGTGTAGTTGCATAGGTGATTTATGTACACATTTATATTCCTATATTTTTAAGGAGTTCCTTAATAACATTAAAATATGCATCATAGAGTGAAATGTGATTAATTCATACTTAAATAATTGTTTAGTTTTCATTTTTCTCTTACATTGATTATTCATCGCGCTTTTTTTAAATCATAGACAGTACTTCTTTGTATAACATATTTATAAGGATTTAAAGAATACAAATAGAAAGTTTTATTTTAAAATAAAAAAAATTGTGAGAGGGCCTCGTGATATTAATATTATTATGATGTGTAAGAAATGGCATATATGAAAAGAGATCAATCTTAACTCAGAAACTAATGTATCAATAAACAGAGTATGATTCAGTATCAGTAAACATAAGGACAAGCCCAGTGGCTAAGTGGTAGTGCATTGCGCTTCCATACCACAGGTCTGAGGTTCGAGTCCCGGGTTCGGCAAGGTTGACTCAGCCTTTTATACCTTCAGTGGGCCGATAAATAAGTACCAAACTTGCTTGGTATCTTAACACTTGGAGTTTCGCGTCAGGCTGACCACCTGATCGGAAAATCTGCTCATGCATCTCAGGGCCCGAAGTCACGTATACAGAGTTGGGCACAGTAGGCCTTGGCCCTCATGGGCTGTTGTGCCGTTGAGTTAAGTTTAACATAAGGACTGCTTCATGAGGTCAAACAACGACGTCCATCCTCTGTTTATAATACTGAGCAAAATTCAAAATATATTTTACTGGATAAGTTTTTCAAACATTTTATTAATAATAAAAAGGACAATTTAAAGAAATCATTTGAAAATGCTTACATTACTACTCAAATCAAAGAACATTAAACAAATTATAGCTATATATTAAGGAATCTATATTCAAGTTATATAAGTTAAAATAAGAACGACCTTTTTATAATAAACTTATTTTTTACCCTGAAGTATTATTTTTTTTATAATAATGATTAATTAATTGAAATGAAGTAATAATGATGAATGAATTAAAAGGAAATAATGCTAAAGTAATTGAAATAAAATATATAATAATGATGATGAATTAATTGAAATGAAATAATAATGATGAACTAATATTTATTAAAATTAAAATCATATTAAATAAGTACATAATGGTAGCTACATTGTTGAACATTGCATCTTTTCCGTTTTGTTTTATTCAACAGTTTATATATATGTACGTTTCCAATATTTTTGCGTACTAAAATTCTTAGTCTCTTCGCCTGTATTTAGAAAAAGGCAGTCATGCAAAATTTCCTCATAGAAAAAACCAGAATTATTACTTTTAAAAACTGCATCAGTTTGGATTTACATTTTAAAGTGTAGCCAAATGTTAACTCAGAGAATGTATACTGCATGTAATCTACATGTCTTTCGAATAAAAGGGATCGCTGTAAAATAGTTTGTATAAATACATGCTAAAATCTAAAACTAAATTTTTATTCCCAAACACGAAAAGGATTTTAAATTCACACAATGTAGTTTTTTTTAGAATTTCATGTATTATGTATCATTTTCTAAATTTTATGACAAAACCACCTAGGATCAAGGAGTTTTACAAAAACATTTCCTTTTAAAAGGTTTGTCTCCAAAGTAGAAGAAGGAACAACATGATAAATCCTTTTTTCAATTCTTAACAAGCAATTTTTTTCGATATTCTTATTTAAATATATATATTATATTTTTAAATATCAAAAGGATTGGATAAAATTCATGTTTCGCTTTTAAAGCGTATTACCTTATGACTTGATGTATTTTATTATACTTGACGTATATATATGTTATTTGTTTATTATGTATAATGTACACGAAATTCTGCAGCGTGGCACGGAGAGATCAATTATTTTAATAATTACTTTAATTTTTATGCGTCTTAAATATGTTGTTAAATGGTTAATCTAGCATTAAAAATTCCACAATTTGATATATAAGGAATTTATAGCTGTATGAATTATTTTTTTACAACAAAGTTAAAAAAATTTCAATGTTTCTTATGCATCAAGTGTGCTATAATCTATTTTAATGATTTCGAGTCCAATACGATTATTTTAAGCGTTTTGGAACTGTATCATTGTTATATTTATGCTCGTAAAATACCTTTTTGAAAAAAAAAATATTTTAAAAGAATACTGTGTATAAAAAGAGGTTAATATATTTTGTAATGATTATCATCCCCGTGACATGAATTCCGTCACCAACAGTTGAAAAATAAAAGCCAGGAATCAGCCTTCAAAGTGATAGGAATTTTTCGGTGTTCTTTCGAAACAACGCATTCATTCTTTTAATGTTACAGTGTGTGAATAACTCATGTAATGGAGATTTCAATATATTCTATAGAAAACATTATCAAAAGAGTGTCAATCAGACTGGATTTGAGTTTTATTTACGTTGCACTCTGAAGAAAAACGAAGGCTGTTGGAGAGAGACAGTGTCATTTTGAACCACGGTCAAGTGAAGGGAATGACATCTGAGCTGACACACCCACTCTGAACTTCCACACACCGGGAATGGGAAGACATTAAGCCATGACCCATTTAACACACCCCTCTACACGA
The DNA here is from genome assembly GCA_019973955.1 of Trichonephila inaurata madagascariensis. Classification (NCBI taxonomy): domain Eukaryota; kingdom Metazoa; phylum Arthropoda; class Arachnida; order Araneae; family Nephilidae; genus Trichonephila; species Trichonephila inaurata. The sequence goes on along the minus strand of BMAV01024361.1, from coordinate 627,035 downwards.
TTCACCTTTAGTGGCTCCAGATTTCGAACCCACTACTCTACATTGCCAGCCACGATCTCGTAACCATGACCTCCCGAATACCGTGGTCAAAAAGTGTATATCAGCGAAGGACTTAAAATAATTTTTTAGAAAACAGACTACTTTTCTTAAAAGAGAATTAAAACTTATAGCTGTTGTATAATTTAGTTCATAATTTCTGGACACTCCAAATTTTCACGTTGAGTTAATACAACAAATATAATAAACAAGGGGAAGAAATCTTAAATCGTAAGATAAAGACAACTAGGATATTGATTCCTTTAAGTATAAGTTAAAGGATAAGTTAAGTATATAGAATATTAGATAAAATTAGAGTCTTGAGAAATATTTTGTGCGCTTAGAGACAAAGAAAAGGATAAAAGAAACTCCAACAATTAGTGTTAAAATTTTCCTTTTTTCTTAAACATAATGGGGCTTGAAGCGCTTATTACAATCTCCTACATCTTATCCAGTCCTATCATTTAGTTCCTCTTGCTTGGGATTGCTATAAATAAAAAAAAAATAATAGACATATTAAGAAAATGAAACTTTTAAACTCCCATGTGCATATATATTCATACACTGCAACAAAATGTCATGGGATAGCAATATGTCATTATTCAGACTACAGTAGAATTTGCTAAGAAATATGAAAATGGGCAGCATATTTTCAAAGTTTTCCTTTTTATTTGAGAAACTTGCATGTATAAATTTTTTGGTGGGGTGACAGAAATTAACAAGACTTTGAACTGGGAAGAGTAGTTGGATGTATGGCGCATTCCATTTCGGAAATTCAGCATTTCTCTATTCCCTGAGTGAAAAAGTGGGTTGAGAATATATAATTTTACTCCCCACCATTAATAACGTAAGAGCTGACCTTATCTGCTTTATCATCTGTGTTAGATCTACCAGACAACACTACGTCTGATAGTAGCTGCAGTGAATGCCAGACGCGTTCGTAGGGGCAGTGCAGTAAAATTTGGTGTTGATGGATATGGAAGGAGAAAACCGATTAAACAGCCTATACTAAACTGAGAGTAAAACTTTCTATAATCAGTTTAAATCATTTTATTTTTATAGTACAATTTATATATTTTCCGAGATGTAAAGTTAACTAATAAATGAAATCCTTTTAAAAAGGTCTGGCCTTAGTAGACTGATGATCAAGTGGCTGACGTGTCATGAATTCGAGCTTAGTTCCGCTGAAGACCCGTCATGTGGGGGGAGGTGATGCACATTTAATCTGTCGATGCTCAAACATCCTCCCGTTAGCGTGGTGTGGAAGTCAGAAGAGAGGATTCCAGCTCAGGTGTCTTCCTCATCCCTTGACCGTGGTTCAAAATGACGAGGTCTGTCGCTCAAGGGTCTCGAGTATCTGAATATAGTGCGCGACGTTAATATTTACTCATTCATTTTAAAAGAAGACCCTCAGGTATATCTTCTACTTCCACAATGTGGTCCTCTAGCCCAAATAAGTTGCCTACTCCAGGCGTATAATGGTGATTACTTCATAAAGATGTGGTCTATTTTTACATGACATGGAATGGATTCTTTGGTCATGTCGAGCCAATTATTCAGTGGAAATGGTTTTGTTAGGATATTTGGAGATCATTTTCAGCCCTTCGTGGACTTCATATACCCAAACAAACATGGAACGCTTTAAAATGATAATGTGCCATGACACTGGCCCAAACTCATACACAATTTGAGAAAAATTCTGGATAAGTTCAATGAATAATCAGACCATCTAGATCCCCAGACATGGGGTGAACATAAATAACCCATACATATTCAATGGGATCGAAAAGATGGTGTATAAAAACTATATTGGCAACACTTTCACAAATATTTGCGTTTATAGAGGAAGCACTAATTAAAATTTCTTCACGGGACTTAAGACATTTTTGTTGAGTCAATTCCAATTTAAGTTGCACAGAAATATATATATATATATATATATATAATCTTTAGTATTCAAAATATTTATATAACATTGACCACTAGGCTACTGCAACCCCAACGTGTTGCTTGTGGTTGTCGTAAAAAGCTTAGATTCAACCTTTCAGAACACACTAGCATTATCAATTGATTGAATATTAACGTCGCACTGTTCAGCTACACGAGGGCTTTTGGTGACGGACCACGTCATTTTGAACCATGGTCAAGTGACGTGGACGACACCTGAGCTGGCACCCCTATCCTAACTACCACACCACACCAACGGGAGGACGTTTCAGCTCTCGACAGATTTAACGTGCATCGCTGCCCTACACGGCGGGTCTTTAGTGGTACTGGGCTCGAACTCGAGACAAGGCAAGCCACGGTCCGATACCTATACCACTCGGCTACCGCGGCCTTACTAGCATTACCAAAGTATTCAACATTATTTGGTTGTGGTAGTCAAATCTAAAACTACTTAATCACCAAGAAATTAATTTTCATAAAAAAAAAGATCCTGAATAAAAAATGAAACCACGCTGAGATAATATAACACAGCTCAAAAATGAAGCCAGCGTATGGCCTTAATGTATAGGCTTTGTAATTGTGCATCAAATTGATAAAAAATTAACAAATCTGGTAAGAATATTCAAGTATGTTAAAGATGTGTCACTAATATAATTTTCCTCATAAACTTGTATAATTGATTTCCTGTAATAAGCTACAATTGGAAATTATAAAAGGATTTTGCGCATAGCTAATTTTTCTATTATTTCAAAGTCCTCGCGCTTATTCACGCAATTTAATCAACTGTAATCAACAAAAATGAGTCATTTACGCAAAGATTATTAAATTATAAAACTATTCTTGTCTTTTTATTACATTTCCCTGATGAAACTAATTAATATATGATAAAAAAATATTAATTTATCGCAAAATTAATAAAATTAAATTCTATTCATGGTAATACTATCAAAATGCATTATACAAGCGTTGCTAAAATATTTTTTTTTTTTTTTTTTTTTTTATGAATGATATAAAATTCTTATCTTTGAAGGAAAAATTTCTCTAACGATCAAAAAACTTCAAAACACTAAATATTAAATTTTTTTGGAAGATATTTGCATTTGTAGGATAGTGTTTTAAGCAGTTTTTGTTCTGTTGATTGAAAATAAATGACCCAATTCGAAGTTACATGAGGTCTACTGGCGATGTACCCTGTAATTTTGAATCACAGTTAGGTGGTGAGGATAATACCCGAACTCTCTCTCTCTCTCTCTGACAGCGTGCACTCCAAACTTCTTCACAACGTCAACGTGAGAATTTTGGGCTTCTACAGTTTTAACGTGCATCAAACCTGCTACATGACGAATCTTTAGTAAAATCTCAACTTGAATCCCCGACTCGGTAAAAAGAATACTGACCATAATCACTCGCCTGTTATGGCGGTTTTTATAATATGGGAGTGTACCTGTGATAACTTATTAATATGGCTAATTTTGATTTGATTCTTAATTTTCTACATCACGTCCATCACAGAAAAAAAATCTAATTTTGTTTGAATAGTGAACATTCCATTTAAGATATTTTATTCATTGTATACAACACAGGACTGCAAAATTGAAGTTTTTGAAAAATACGGAAGAAGTTTTCTATCTCTCTCGGTGATTTTTATTTATAATTTTGTGTGCTGATTTAAAAAATGACCACCATTTTTTTTACAGCATCAGCATTTCTCGTCAACTCTATATCGATATTTTTGCTTAAATCGTATTTGAAAAAGAATTCACCCGAACAATTTAATATGTACAATCTAGCATCAGTAGTTTTTATCTAATTAAATCTATGTAAATATATGTTCTTGATGAGGCCAATTGATTTTTCACCAAATTGATGAGAACCGCTGTTGTCAGATCTCACTAATTATCTCTGGTTGAGAGAAAACAAGTAGTCTTTTTGAGGTTAAAATTTTTTTTTTCTATCTAAATATGGTACGGTTTCTAGAAAAATGTGTACTATTTTAATTTGTTTTAATTTATATAAAATAAACCATTGATCAAAAGGAACAAATATTGAATACATGAAAGTTGGAACTCCGCTGAAAGTAAAAGAAACTTTCTATTTCGATTTGAACACTTCTCATTTGAAACATCTTTGATGTCCTTTTTTTATATTGAGTCTCGTGTTAATAGCACTAGTTGATGAGCAGTTTTCTTACACCATCTTCCTTGATATTTGTGCTCCATATATTCCATGTCATGGTGGAATCTTTCTCCCTGTTCTTCGCTGAGTTATCCTAAATTTTCGTGGGAAAAGTCCACATAGGAGTGAAGAAAATGTATTTTGACCCAACCAACGCGTTTATGTCTCCTCTGTTGTCATGGCAGTCTCAAATTCTTTATCCTTCATAAGCTTGCGGATATCTGAACCAACAAAAAGATTCCCTGTTTCTCAACTTGACTTCGGATAAACTTGGAAACATTTTCCACAGGCATTTGAAAGAATCACCATCTTTTGGAATAGCATTGTCAAACTGCTTTTCATTACACCTAATTTTAAATGCAGAAGAGTTTTATTGTTTGGTTCGACTAAGTAGTTCCGCGCGAATCTCGTATATATTTTTAAAGTTACTAATTTAATAATTTCTTTAATCTAATATACTAAAACTATTCAAGTTAATTCACTTTTAAATTCACTTAAGTTTCACTCCCCTCAGTTTTGGTTCTGACTACTCTCTCAAGAAAATTCAGTTGGGTTAACTGTGGTTTTTTTATTTTCGAAACACCAATCCCTGTACAGAGGGATCCTTTCTTCAGTTTCAAAGAGAGAGAACGTAAAGCATTGCGAAGTATTTTCACTTTTCTGTAGAAGCTGATCGATTCGCATTGCCCGAGGAAGGGGGATTTTCGCTCCTACTGTAGTTCATACATTTTATTTTTGTTTCGAGACAGATACCATTCACCTTATTTCGCATAGTTTCAATTTTGGAAAATATTCACTTCATTACACAAATTCTTTTAAGAGCTTCAGATATTTCTCAGTTCACAAGACTTAGAGGGAATCGTTATTATGTATTACATATAAAGCCTTGATATGTAAAACATGTAGTAAAAAAAATGTAACTTAATTTTTCATTTTAATTTTGATGGAAGAATTGATAAAATTCCTTTTTACAGTTACAATGAATATAGTGTTAATATTCACGTTTACTTCCCAAATATACTGAATTGTTATCGTTTTTTTTTTTTTTAAATTATACATTTTCATTTTAGTAATACAAAATCCCATTTCTAAGTAGCAACTCAACATTATCCTTTACTGATAGAAAAATCTCATCCTATGGTTATTGAACAAGATAAAACTTCAATTACCGACTTTTGAAACGATGTATATTAATAATTCAGACTTAATATTACAAATTCATTATTGAGATATATCTTATTTTTCCGATTAGAAATTCAGAAAGGATTCAAATCAGGGAAGAGTGGTTTGAAAAAAATAATAACGCACACATTAATGTACCATGTATAGGAACATTACTTTCATAAATTATAATTAACATTTTACTCTTCTTTATGGTCTATTAGAACAACTGTTACAAGGATTTAAAAAACAAAATTTATTATTTAATGTCCATAAATACATTTCCTTTCACAAACTCTAGTTGCAGCTATTACTTTTATTTATTTGAATTTCTTTTAATTATAAATCTTTCGGAGAGAAATCTTTTAATATAATCACAATATTTCCTACAAAACCACTTCATTTGGCTTAATCTTGAAAATAAATCCATCTTCGCAATACAAAAAACAATATTTTTTATCATTTTTGGTAACCCATCAGAGAAAGAGGGACGTATATTTGGTCTGAGAAAAAGTTATCTAATGAAAGTTATTGGTCATCCTATTCAGGTTTATTCTGTTCTGGAGATAGACATTACGAGCCGATTCTGTACGGACGCCACAACTCTTTGCTGTCATTAAGACATACCCCTAAGCAGAGCAGACCTATGGAGTTCGATCCACCCAATTATCTAGAGCCTCTTCTTTTTTCAACATTATTATTATTGTCTCATTTTCTCTACTGATTGTCTTTTGCGAATGATACTGCTGCTACGGACACTGGACATTGTTTCGTCTTGTTATTTTGATCTCATTGGATTTCCCTTGCGTATATTAATTGTTGGAATCGGTACGTTTTATGCTTATGGGAGTTTTTTTCCTTCTTTACTAAAAGCAGCTGACATCTTTGTGATGATTCTTGAGATTAACGAACAGGATAGATTGATATTCCTTGCTTGCCATGGTGTGGAAGCCTTCAATGTTGTTTCATTACAGGTTTTTTTTATTCAATTATGTTTTGAATTAACTGTTCAAGACTTCTAAAAATATTAGATAAGGAATATATAAGTATTTGTAAAAATATATAAGAATATTTCCTCTTGATATTTCAAATTAAATAATTACAGAAAACTTTGGAGTACAAAAGCTCACTTCACAGTGTGAAAAAAATATACAAAAACAGAAAATAATAATTTCCCATATAAAGAGAGGATCTGAGCATTTCGGGGATAAAAAGAAACGTTATTAAGCACAGAAGTTTTTTTGTTTTTTATTTAGAAGATATATATTTATTAACACGTTTCTAACAAGTGACCCTCATCATTTTTGGACAAAGCTTGATACCACGACACAACACGAAATGGTGTTCAAGCTGCTGGAGTGGCCCCGAAGATTGCGATACCTTATGGTAATCTAGAAATTCTAGAGCGTGTTAATATTTCGGGTAATTGACTTCAAAACAGTCAGTAACTAAACAGAAAATTTTAAAGAAAGTTATATGTTCTGATTTTCTATTTTTAATGGATATTATGAATTTCAAATGAGCACAAACATAGTTTAGCTCGAAATTTATTGTGAAAGATTTATAGAAACTTTTCGAGCCATTTTTGCTTGATTTTAAAAATAAACTCTTATAAATCAAATCAAAGTTGAACTGATTAAAATTAGCTCCAATTTAAAACAATATTACAAATACCTAGGACTAATTTTCGAACCCTGCCATGGGAGGATTTAGATGCCGAATTTTGAATTAAATACTTAGCATACTCTATCATTCTATACCTAATATTTTACGGCGTAATGAGATCGCAAAATCATGATTTGATTTAATTTTAATTACAACGAATAATCTACCAATCTTAAATTTCCGAGGAAACGTATTTCCTTTATTCTGAATAAAAAAGGAGAACATGTGTAAATAATAATTTCAGAACGAGGCAGAATATTCGTATAATACATATAAAAATAGTCATCTGAAAAACGTTTCGTACAATTCGTCTCTGAAGATGTTTTCAAAAAATGAAAAGCTTCTCCTTTGCCACTGCGGAGTAAGAAGCCCTTCTATATGGTTTCTGTAGGCTAAATAATATGTTTATTGGAACTGTCTCTTAATATTTAGCATAATAAAATAAAATAAAAATTATATATGGAAATAAATTATTTGTGACTTATCCGATTGTTTATCATTTAAGTGTTTGAATATGTCAGAAGGAATTTACAAGCATAGAATAAACTTTGTTTTAGGATTGTAACACTAGGCTATTAACTTTTTGAGTAGAAATGTATGGGTGGAAATTCCCCCACGGAAGTGATGGGTAGAAAAACGAACAAAAAAATAAATAAATTATATATAATTAAAAAAAAAAACACGCTTTTATAGTTAATCGAACTAAAAAGTAACAAATAATTCTTAATATAAGAATAAAATAAAAAATGATTAACGAGAAAATTAATGTCATGGTAGTAAAAGCGTGGGGTGCTCGACATTAGTTGTTATAGTTTCTTACTAGTTCTATTCCGAAATGTAGAGTTAGTGTAAAAACGCATTACGAAGCAACCCACGCTTTTACCACCATGATATTAATTTTCTCGTTAATCAAAATTTATTCTTACATTAGGAATTATTCGTTAATTTTTAATTCGATTAACTATAAAAGCGGGTTTTTTTTTAGTTTTTTATGTTATCATTTATTCATTGATGATTTAATCTTAAATGCGTCCTTATTTAGAATCTGGAATACCCCTCGCCATACTATCAGTGCGTCGACGTAGATTTGCTTACAAAATGTAGGGTCAACCAACAAAAGGAAATCTAGAAGAGCTAAGTTTGAAATTTTTAATGTGGAAGGTGGTGTAAAGTCAATGATATTTTTCACTAAAATGTGCTCAATGTTCTCTCTGAAACTTGACTCAGCGTTAGACATAAAAGTATACATCTTGAATCGAAAAGTCTGTGAGAAATTATTTAATCTGGTGACCTCTGAAAAAATTCTTAGCTGTTATGGTAAAATAAAGCAATGAATAATGTTTCATTCCATAGATCCGACAAGAGAATTTAGGAAACCAGACTGTATGTATGGGCTTCAAGCAATTAGAACATAAATTATTTTTTCCCACATGTATTAGTCATTTATTTTATAATTCCCTTTTCAGACAAACTGGGCAATTGTTTATATAATAGACAAGAAAATGCTTATGCATACTTCCACTTTTTACATTAAGATCACTTTTTTGTTTGTTGTATTTGTATCAAATATGAGGGTCTTCGCTTTATGGTTGTAACTTAATCTTTTAGTCGCCAAATCTGGTACGGAATTCAACACTAAATCTGAAAATGGGAACTCACTGATCCTGGTCAGGACAATGGGACAAAATTAGTGAATTATTGTATTGTAATCGGTCCTTAACAAGTGTGCAAAATTTCGAATTAATATGACCTTTTAAAGTTTGCAAAAATCGAGTTCAAATATTCCGTTACATACAGGGGAAGCTAATAAAAGTGTGTTAAAAAATACACTCACTTCCAAAAGTTAAGCACGGAGAGGAAAATGCTAATTTCCGGAAGCCAATCAGAAATGAAGAGGATGCAATTCGCTGCAGAGGTAGATGGCAGTATGCAAATATGTTAGGTAACAGCCAATCGTGCTTTGATGTCAAGAAATATGCAAAAAGGGTAGTCTTATTAGAAGCCAGCTTTATGAAGGGTTACAGAAGTTGATTGTAAGTGCTGATAGAAGGTGTTTAAAACTTTCGTACAATTTGTTTTCAAGAAATACGTGTTTCTATGACTTAAAGAAAACGAATGGAAGATTCTGAGCGCTGGCGTGCTGTGGGACGCATTGAAGAGGGACAGTTGATAACAGATGTTGCTCTTTTCTTCGGCATTCATCATTCTGTAATTTCACGTTTATGGAAACAATTCCAAACCACACAGACATTTGTCCGAATGCCCGTAGGTGGTCGCCAAAGGGTTACAACCCCCTCGGAAGATCGATATATTGCTATTGTAGCCAAGCGGAATCGCAAAGTGACCTCCACATGTGTGACATCTATGGTTACAGTGTCCATTGGTAAAGCTATATCTGCAGCTACTGTACGCCGAAGATTACATATGAATGGAATGTATGCCCGGGTACTTCGAGTTTATGTTCTTCTATCCGTCCAATCAAGACGGGCACGATTAAAGTGGTGCCGGGAACATGGCAATGGGACTGTTTCTGACTGGGGCAATGTCATGTTTACTGATGAGTCAAGATTTGTTCTGGAGCCAGATGACAAGCGTATAAGGATATGGCGTAAACAAGAAACACGCAATCAGCCCCAAAGCATCACCGAACATCTCGCATTCCAAGGCGGAAGCATTATTGTGTGGGCAGGGATTTCATTAGGATACCGCACCAAACTGCACATCTTTAAATGGGATTCTGTGACGGCTGTCCGGTATCGAGATGAAGTCCTAGGACCCATTGTAAGATTGTACGCTTCAGCAGTTGGCCTTACTTTTGTTTTAATGGACGATAATGCACGTCCCCTTAGAGCTGACATCGTCGATGACTACCTGGAGAGTGAAGGGATTACACGTATGGCGTGGCCAGCATATTCGCCCGACCTTAATCCCATTGAAAATCTTTGGGATGCTTTCGGCCGTGCTGTATCTTCACGTTTCCCACCTCCAGCCACTCTTATTGAGCAGGAAACTGCTCTACAAGAAGAATGGCAATTGCTTATATCTGTGGTGGCTGACCACCTAATTGAAAGCAGGGTCAGAAGGTGTAAACTTTGCATACAGATGAGGGGGGATCACATACCCTATTAATGTCCTTTTTTCCTTTTATGCTGTTTATTTTCACTTTATACATAATTCGGTTTAAGTCTCCAGTATGACATTATCTGATAATTTACAAAAATTTAATATTCTTTTAATTTCTGTATATAATTATTGATTTTGTTTTATGTATAAATATATAAGCTACTTTACTGCCAAATTTTGTGTCAATCAAAGCAGTATTTGTTGATTTTTTTGCATTTTACATCTTCGTACTTAACTTTTGGAAGTGAGTGTATATGAAAGGAAAAATACTATTTACTTAAAGAATTGACGCAAAGTTCTTAACGGCTATTTTTACAATAAAAATTATGAGTTTCCCCTTTTCAGAAATTATTAGTTTTACAGCTATAATAACGCGATTGACTTGCAATGTTTTCTACAGATAGAAATGGGCTGCTTGTGATCCCCATGAAAAGACAGTTTTCGTTTGTGTTCCCAGCAATGTCTTTTAGAAATGCCGAAAAGACTGAGATGCATCTAATGTACGCAATTACTTGGATATTACTTTGGGGATGCGATAATTCGGAGTGGAGGGTCCGTAGGAAGATTTATCGAGCTTCAATTACTTCTTCTGAAGGCTCCCGTTTATGAAATTTTAGTTGACTATTGAGAAACTCATCGCTTAGCTATTCTTTGGATTCCGCTCTCATGCAGAATGCAAAGGATAGCGAAGGATCTCTTTGACATTTTCACCTGTCACTCCAGCGATGCTTGTACTTACTATAGGTGATCGTAATTTTGGGCATTTATTGTAAACACTGCAACGAGACGTCGTATTTTGCTGGTTTCTCATGTCATATTTTTTTATCTACACTAGCATCTCATTTTTGTATATACAAAAATTTTATTCCAAAAAAAAGTTTATATTCCAATATTTCTATACGAAAATGTTTCAGTGAGTAAAACGTGCCCTATGATTTAAATTATTTTACTTCTTTATACTTTATTTAAACACGTCCAGGTATTACACTGTTTGAGAAGAGCTTTTTCAGATCGTTTTTAATGATAATATGCTCAAAGCATATTTTCTGTTTTAAGGTATCCGACTACGTTCGGAGCCATGATTTTAAAAAAGCGCATAAATGTATTATATTTATGATATTTAGTGTCAATTAAATTAGAATACATGTATAAAATTGTTTTAAGAACATTATGACAAAAAAAAATTTATTTAAATACAATATTTTGGCAAAAAATTAATTTAGAATAACCTTTTTTCCAAATGTTCTCCTTTTGTAAAAAATGCTTCTATTGCATTAATATTTTGCCTGTATATAGCTCAGACCTCTGTACAGAGGCGCAACTATGATTTTTGAAAAATTCACATTATTTTCAGAGTTACAACCATTTAAAATAATTATCGGCGTATTTTCTTAAAATTTCACCCTTCTGTTTTTGTAAAACATGGATAAACCGACTTCCAAGTTATGCACTTCAAAAATTCTAGTTGAGCCTCTGTACAGAGATCTGAGCTGAATACAGGCAAAATATTAATACAATAGAAGCATTTTTTACAAAAGGAGAACATTTGGAAAAAAAATTATTCTAAGTTAATTTTTTGCCAAAGTATTGTATTTAAATTATTTTTTTTTGTCATAATGTGTCCTTAAAACAATTTTATACATGTATTCTAATCTAAGTGACACTAAATATCATAAATATTATCCATTTACACGCTTTTGCAAAATCACGGTTCCGAACGTAGTCGGATACCTTAAACAGTTATTTAGATATGAACTTTACATATATTTGAATGTACATTTTACTACAAATCATGAATTTTTTTTCGGGTTTAATATCTCTAGTTAAATTTCAAATTTCTTTATAGTTTATATAATCTGTATTAGTCAAGAGTCCTTTGCACCTTACATTACTTTTAGTACTTAATGTCAGAGTCTTTTTTGCTATATATATACTTCACAAGATTCAACATATGGAGTTTAAAAATTTTACAACTGATTTAATATTTCTTGTAACGCGAGAAGAAATTCATGCGTAAACTCCTCGAGTTTATAGTTAATCCAATTTTGTCTAGTAAGAGCTCATTAATATCCTTTCATAATTTTTTTTCTAAATATTTTAGAAGTTTAAAACTGTGATAAAATGTTAATTTCATTGCTATTTTTTTTTTTTTTCATTTAACTCTGAACACTAAATTTCTTAAAAATATACTTAAACGCAGACAAATATTTTAAATACTTAAATTCTTTTTATCTTGTTTCTTAGAAACACTTACTGAATTTACAATTGGTTTAACAGAATAAAAACATCTCTCTTAAAGAGCATCGAACTTTATTGAATTTTATTTTTCGTGAGCTTAAGATACCAATGCAAACTTCATGAAGTTCTAAGAGTAAAATGTAACTTAGCTGTGCATGCTCAAGAAAGTATTCATTAATCCATAGCATTTTCACATTTTCTATAAAAATATTTGAAAAGAAATTGACAAGAAATAAAATTCAATCAAACGTGAGTAGAATTCCATTACAGTCAGGTTAAGAATTCACACATTTAGATTTAAAACAATCTACAAATTATTTCTTTTCAAAACTGATTACTAAATGTTGCTTCACATCTGAAAGAGCGCTGAAATAGTCGTCTTGATATTTTTAAATGTTATAAGAGTGATTCTTTGATTCTTACTGTGATAGTTAGAACAAAATAACTATTAAAGTTTGCACTCGGAGGAAAGAACCACATAATTTCTCAAGAATAGTTATCAGTACGAAGGTTAATAAGTTAAAAGTCGAAATTCAAATCTTATTTATCAAATTATTTATGCGAGTAGAATGATACGTTTTCAGTTTAAAGTCTGTTAGTCACATTTTTCATTTTGCTAAGCTCCAATGCATATAATTCCAGTGTCTAATGAACTTGAGCAATCGAAATGCTTACTTAAATTAATTATTGACAATAAATCGTTTAAAGTGCGAATAATACCAATTTATTTTTGTCTGCATATTAATTTAAAATTAATTAATTTAAAAGAAACTTGAGAGAGCTGCATATTATCTTTCAGATGTATATCCCGGAAAATGAAAAGGTCTTGTGCGCAGCATTTCTTTTTCAAAATCTGCATCGAATTTAGTGTGAAAAGAGTCAAAATCTAATATTATTACATAAGTGGATATTTCCAAAGATCTTTTTTTTCTTAAGAAATGATAGTGTATCGTTATAAGATATAATACAAAAAAGCTTTACATTCTGATTTTAAGTAAATAATTTGAATTGAATTTTTTGCGCTTTGAGACAAACAAAAACAACTGGATTAAAAATTTCTATTCATATTTTAGAGAATATATTACATATTTACATATTGATATTTTAGTAATATATTAAATATTTATATATTAATGTATGAATGTTTGAATTATAAAAATTATAATTAACGACATTTTTCTGTACAAATATCTTTATCCTTGTAGAATCCATCTTATATCGCTTACACAAAATTTATTCCTTACATTTATTGGTATTTGGTGTTCAAAGTAATTAATACCACTTTATACAAAATTGAAGCTTTCATAAAATCATGCTATAAAATGATTGCGCTGTGTAATTAAAAAAAAATTACGAGATTCTAAGGAAAAAGTTAACTATTCACTAGTTTCTTAAGGGTTTTATTAACCAAACTAACCACTGTTATGTGGGTTACAATATATTTCACTGTTTTTTTATCTATACCAATTTTTAATAAATGACTCCTTTCTCAAACAATCGATTTCAATTAAAAATTCAATTTCAGAAAAAAGTGACGTGTGGGATCTATATCCAATAAAGGAATAATTTACTTTCGTGTTTTAAATTATAGTAGATTTCCTTCAAAAACAGAAATCTGTCATATTACTTTTACGTACGAAATAATTCACGCGAAAACTATACATTATGAGTGTTGTATGGAAAAAAACCAGGAAACGATCTAGTAGGCACACTTTTCGAGACAGACCTAAATTATATGAAAGAAATTGACGTGTTTTTTTCTAAACAATATTTGGAATAATTCAATTTACATACACTTAAGGGCTTACAAGTTTTGTTAAACTTATTTGCAAAACGCGTTAAATGCTAAATATTTACTCAAACTTTTCACACTTTGCGTAAATATTTTTATTAAATTAGTCTTAAGGTAATGTGAAATATACTATTATTTATATTTTCACCCCACTACTTCAGTATTTGATTATACGAATTGGAAAAAAGTTGAATAAATATTAAAAATTTAATTTCTTAATTATTTGCTTTATCATTTTTTAATTGATTCAATATTTTGATCATGCTTTATAAAGTATTATTAAATTTTAAATATTATTAATGAAACACATGCTGCTTACTTATTTTTATGAGATTATTTTAACACGAAGATTGTATCAATTTTAATGTAAAATAAAACCAATTTTAATTATGAATCCCATAAGCTTTAATTAATAATATAATTTCAAGTGAATTAAAAAATAAATAAATGGCTCTCTCATTGCAAATAAGTGAAAGAGACGGATCTTTATTTGCTCAATTTTGTTAAGTAAATCTTCATTCCATATCTCACTTATTTTTTGAAACTCCTTAGAGGTTTGAAATACCGAACGACATTCTCAAATAAGTGAATAAGAAAATTTCGAAAGATAAAAAATTACCCCAAAACAACTACATACAATAATACATTTGTAATTTCCTATTATTATCCGAAGCATTTCTCGAATATTTTAAAAAATAAAATATTATGGTTTTGATTCAGTCAGTGCAAGTCTATTAAAATTTATATAAATACGAACTAATCACTTACTATTCCCGTTTCTAAAATGTAATTTTATTGAACAATTTATTTAACCTACTTAACTACACTAAAATGGTTCAAAGTTAGATAGTCTTTTGTTTTTGTAATGATACGTAATTGTGGTTATTGCGAATAAAACAGGCAACATTTGCCATAATTCTTACAAATCTAAAAGTGCATTCATATCCTACCTATACACGAATAAATGAATTTGAGGTACATATTTACTTTAACTAGAAACATCCTGCTAATACTGAACAATACTGATGCATCATTTTCTTTTAATATACCAAATAAATAATTGTTAATTTGTTATTTAAATTATTTTATAAATGACCTTTAGGACACAAAATTTAATTCTGAGAAATTTGTCATCCTTTTAAAATATTAAATACAAATGAGCGAATAAAACCACTATCACGTTGGTTTAACCAAATCAGTTGTTACCTGTCAATTCTTAGTAGGAAATAATAGGTTAGGGGAAAAGAAATCCATTATTTTTGCATGAAATTCAAGACTTTATTTGGATTGTCCGATTTAGGACAAATATGTACCGTTTTGTTGTATAATTTGCTGCCATTTTAAAGGTAGCTTCTTAATGCCTCTATCATAGAAGTCTTGGTCCTTATTGGTGAAAAACTCTAGTAATCGATTTTCACAATCTCCTCTTGATTCCAATATCTTATCACTCAGGAAGTTTTGCAATGCGAGAAATAGGTGGTAATCGCTTGGTGCCAGGTCTGGACTATATGGTGGATGCATTAAATCTTCTCAACCAATCTCCCAGGGTTTCTGGCGAGTCACTACTGACATGTGTGACCTGGCGTTATCCTGATGGAACACAACACTTATTCTGTTGACCAATTCTGGACGTTTCTAGTCAATCGCTGGCTTCAAATGGTCCATTTGTTGACAATAGAGATCTGAATTTAGTGTTTGGCCATACGGAAGAAAAACTCATAATAAATTATTCATTTCCAGTCCCATCAAATACACAGTAGAACCTTCCTGGCTATTAGTCCTGGTTTGACCACCGTTTGAGCTACTTCACCGCGCTTTGACCACGATCGTTTTCGCACAATACTGTCGTATGTGACCCATTTCTCAGCACCAGTCACCACCCGTTTAAGAAATGGGCCAATTTCATTCCATTTGGCCAAGGCTTTGCTGATGGAAATTCGATCCATAATATTTTTTAGTGTTAAAAGGTGCGCCACCCAAACATCGAGCTTCTTTTTTAATGCAACTTTGTGCAAATGGTTTAAATCTGTTTTATGGTCGATCTTTCACTCCTGCGTGATGCTAAGACTACTAACATGCCGGTCAACTTCGATTATTTCTGTGATTTTACTGACATTTTCGACGACGGGCCTACCTGTGCGAGGTGCATCTTTAACATCAAAAATGCCTGAACGGAATCGACGAAACCAAAATTGCACGCAATTAGCTGTTACAGTATCGACACCATAAACACCATGCAAAATGTCATCCACTTGGCTTGCATTTTTGCCTTTATCAAAGAAAAAATGTAAAATGTACCGAATTTTCTCTTTGTTGACTTCCATTTTTAACACCTTGTAACTCACAACTGAATGGACCAAACAAAAAAAGACAATTTTTTTTTTAGTGCGAACTGTCACTTTGACAACCAGCATAAATTTGAAATTATTCGATCGATACTTTAGGAGATATGGACACTACAGCTATCTACCGAAAAAATAATGGATTTCTTTTTCCCCAACCTAATATATAACAAATAAATGGATCAATGTGGATGTGTTGATATTTATAAAAAAAAAAACCTTCAATTTAGAATTTATTTTTTTCTCCTTGAAGAAAAGGTGCATCGAGATTGCAAAATGGAAAGGGGAGAGATTTATTTATTGTCAACTCATACAATCATTGATTTTTAGATGATTTGAGTTAAAAGAAATACTAAAATTTCGTTGGTTGACTTATATATATATAGAAGTTGGTATCTTCTTCACTTTGTCATTTTCTTTCATGGCTTTTCTTTCCCAATTTTTTAATACGAAAACTGTAACAATTGTTTAATTATCACGGTTTTTCCCCCTTTTAGAAACGTAACGATGCCAAAGTATTAAATAAGTGAACATCAAATTCTCACTAAACACGCAGTTAACACGTAACACACACAAATCGAATTTATATATTTAAGAAATCGAAATTTGTAGTAATTTGTGCATAAATTCAAATCTAGTGTCTATATACTGCTTTCATTCTGCAAAGAATTCGATGAGCATCTTAGCGAAAATTAAACTCCAGATGATTTAAAAGTTAAACTATTTGCTGAAATTTTTATTAATTTTTATTAAAATTAATTGTAGCTAATCATTATCATTGTATGTCTCACTTTATTTCCATTCGTTAGACCTTATCCTCGTTTTTATAATTATGTACCGAATATACATGAAATTCTCTGCACACTTATACTTTTAAAATATTGAAAACGCCACTTATGTTCCTAACTTCCATAGCTATTCGG
The DNA here is from genome assembly GCA_019973955.1 of Trichonephila inaurata madagascariensis. Classification (NCBI taxonomy): domain Eukaryota; kingdom Metazoa; phylum Arthropoda; class Arachnida; order Araneae; family Nephilidae; genus Trichonephila; species Trichonephila inaurata. The sequence continues at coordinate 609,633 of BMAV01024361.1, read as the reverse complement.
TGGTTCCCTCTTTTCAAAAGCTCTGGGCCTCATTTCAATACATGAATGATGGTTTGATGAAAATTGTTAAAAATTTAAGCAAAATGATAAATGATTTTCCAAACCATTATTCAATTTGGTGTTAGAGAGTTATTAAACATAATGCATGTGCAAGTATTTCATAAAAATATAGAACATTTTATTAAAATATTACTAATTGTTTAAGAAAATGTAAACCTATATTTTAGTTTCTAGTAAATAAACACATTTCAATTAAAATAAATTATGAATATGTGAAGCAAAAAAAAAAAAAAAATCACTTTTTCATGAGATTCAAATATTTATATGATTATTGAAATATTAAAATAAGCATGATATTAAGTATCCGAAACAGTGAAGTGTTAAACAGGAGACACTAAAAACTTTGCTTCGTGAAATATCTTTAAAAGGAAACAAATACTTCTAAAGATGAATATCATAAATAACCTCTTTTATAATGACAACTTTCTAAACTATTTAGTGCTAAATCTATGTGTTTAAAACATTCAAATATTTATTTCTAGGCTACAATGACAATATTGGCAAAGATGATACGTACAAGTTAAAGTAGAAAAAATTGTTTGGAATATATTTCATGAATAAAACCAATTTCACGTCAGAAAGCAATATAATGTTTTATCAAATGAATGTTTAACGAATCAATGTAAATACAAACATGGAGTGAGTTGTATTAAAGTCTCACTATAAAGCAACACTAGAGCTATTGGTGATGAACCTCTTAATTTTGAATCTCAGTCAAGGGACAAGGACGACACATGAGGTAGAACCACCCTCTTCTAACAACCATACCACACCAGCGGAAGGACATCGAGGTTCTAAAGTTTTAACGAGCATCAGCCAATCTACATTATTGGTCTTCGATGATGGCTCATCTTTAGATGAGTACGGGTGTCACAATCCCAAGGTTCCCTAGTGATCTTTTCCTTTTCTGAAAGGGTTTGCCGTATTTAGTAAACACAGGTGTCACGAACCGGGGGTGCCCTAGTGATCCTTTTCTATTTTCGACCGTTGTTCTTGTCATTCAATTTTCCCGTCTAGACTACAGACAATTATTTTGAAATGTACCTGTATACATTTATTGATTAATTTGTTTTTATTAGATTACTCATTATTAATAATATATTTCGGTATTCATTTTGTATTGCATTAAACTAGTTTCATCTTTTCTTAATTTTCCCCCTTATTATTTCGATTTGCGTATTATTAATTATTTGTTTTTTGCTAACACCGTTGGTTTACCGACCAGCATATTTGCCGTGTGCGGCGTCCTGTAAACAGGAAAATGGTGTCCTAAGGATACCTTTTGCATTCCCTTTGGCTCACGCTTCGCTGTAGACGGGAGTGAGCCCGCTCCTGTCAATCGGCTGGTGCTAAGTCTCTTCGGCATCTCAAGAAAGAGATTGTTGTAGGGATAGGGCTGCAAATAAGGGGTGTCGGGTTTACCTGTTGGATCCTCACACTGATTTGGTAGTGCTATATCCTGGATGTACTCCAGGTAAGCGCCGGACCTAGTTTTTGCCAGATGACCGGTATACTGCCTCCCTTGTTGGACTCCGTGGTGAATGGAGGCACACCAAGATGAAGTTCATTTCACGCCTATGGATCCAAGTAAGCTGTGCCCGGGTAAAGGTCTTGTTTTACCCACTCTAAACATTGCTTCACATTCCCGGTTTTTAATTTTGTCTGTACCTAACAACGAAATGTCACAGAAGTCTCCCTTTGCCATTCAAAAAGCCCTTAAAGGCATAGGTGAAGGCCCCAAATCCGTTAGGAAATTACGTTCCAGAGATTTGTTGACTGAAACTGAATTCCCTTTACAATCTAAACTTTTCTTGATAGCGAAAACATTTTTCGACCATACTCTTTAACCGTTACTTCTCGCAAATCATTGAATTCCTGTCGAGGTGTCATATCTGAGCCAGACCTTTTTTGTGTTTCAGAAAAAGAAATTCTCGAAAGACATTCTGACCAGGGTGTTACCCAGGTCAGAAGGATTAGAATAAAAAAAAGACTCTGCATTTATCCCTACTAAGCATATAATTTTAACATTCAATGGTCCTAAATTACCTTCAGCAATCAAAGCTGGATACCTGAACTGTAAAATACGTCCGTACATTACGAATCTTCTGCGCTGCTTAAAGTGTCTGAGGTTCAGGCATTCACAAGCTTCCTGTCGGGGACAACTAACATGTTCTACATATGCATTTGTTGGACATACTTCCCCAGATTGCAGTCTGGAACAGAAATGTATTAATTACTGACATCCCCATCCAACTGATTCTAAATTAGGCCCCAAATGGACAATAGAAAACCAATTTCAAGAAATTAAGGCTAACAAAAATATTTCTTACTTAGAAGCTCGAAAACTAATAGTTCCACAGAAATCATTAACATACGTCCAGGCTGCCAAATCCTTAACTGTTACCCCTACTACGCAAACGGATGATGAAATTACAAAAATAGTACTTCAATCATTAAAATTACTTAAGCCATTACTATTTTTCCAGAAATCAAATACATCTCAATCTATTCCAGCAGGTTCCATATCGGCTTCTTCAACCTAAGAACACCTCTTGCCATTCACCTATTCAACAGCAGCTACAATGTCAAAGCCTCAAACACCTATTCCTACAGCTGTTGCGTTCCTTCATCAACCAATAATATGTTTGCGTATCATCTTCATCAATCACATCCAATAGTCTATGTTCCTCTGGTCCTTATCCTTATTGCATGAAACAAACATTTTGCCATTAACCAGTTCCAAAACTGATATGTAACACTCCTCTGCATTTAATACGTCGGGATTTAAAACTAAATTCTAAAGTACGATTAAAAAAAATGAGTAAAATCAACAATAGAAATAAGAATGGCACCCCACAAACCACGGGAAAGTGCACCTCAACAGGTTTCATCAGACAAGGAAATGATTCATTACGATCCGTCTTAATATTTCTTAGTGGAGGATCATTGGAAATATTCGCACACGTTAACACCGACCCATTATAGAAACAGTAGAAATTATTTTTTTTTTTATAAAACATAGATTGATTTTAAACCTTTTGCTTTAATCTGGCTTTTTTCATTTTCAGGTTTAACGATATCTGTTATTCTAAGATCTTGTTTGACTTGGTGGGGGAAAAACCCCACCAAAAAATGTTTACTTTTGTCTTTGGATTTTTATACATTTGATTATTTTACATTATACTGAAAATGTATTCTTGTCAGCATTTTTAGATATTTTATCTTGTGTTTTAACGAATGTTTGGAGCAGTATAGCAGAATCCGGCTCTTGTGCCATAAAACCAAACATTCACTCACTCACTCAATTGTACTCACTGACCAATCAGCTACTGTAGCCACTTTCATTTATGACTTGTGCATATAGTTGAAATTCAAGAATAAGAAATAAAAAGTTCAGCACTCTTTATTTAAAAAAAAAATTCAATGACAATATACGATAAAGTTTCAACAAAGTAGTAAAATATTTAAAAGTAAAAGGCTTCGAAAAATTCCTTACTAATTATTCCTACCTCTATAGCACAAGCTATGTTTTAAATTTACATCAAATATATTCAGAAGGGTCCAGCCACGAGTTCGTGACCATGACCCTCAGGTTCCCTGGTCGCCAATGCCAATATGAAAAAAATTGGGCAAAATTTAAATGACTACTATGAATAAAGAAAAACTCTCACACCTATCCGAAACAAACCCAGAAACCTGTTATTTCATTTTTTGAAAATTGTATACATTGAAACTAAATATACTTTTTAATGTACCAATTTATTTCTTAAAATTATTAAAAATATGATTGAAAATAAAAATCAATTGTATTTTTATCTGCTAATTGCACTTTTGTTGACATCTAACAATTTATCAGATTGATTCATGAAGCTTTAAAAATTACGTATCAAAATACGTACAATATATATTAGATTTGTACGTGACGTATGATTAAATTTATGGAACAATCGTATCTTGCAAAATACATAGCAATTTGCATTTCAAAAACAGCCCATTTACTTTCAATGCACATGTTAGATTGCCTTAAAGATAATAAACATAAAAAGTAAATTAACTATGCAAATAATTTCCATGTAATGACCGTCATTCTAGAGGAGTATTATATGAACTTTATCTAATATTCGTACAAATCGACGAAAACAACGAGAACACAGCCCCTTTAGTTAAAGCCTGAAAGAAAATGGTGGCATCAATTAGAAAGGGCGCCTAAAGCAATATTAGACCAGAACTCATGTATTTCACACTCCAAGTCACCCGGACACGCAGGTTAAGAGTTGAATGCCTAATTTATTCCGCCATAGCACCTTGTGAATAATTAAAGGTATCGGTGGTTATTGGTGGGTAGGCCCGCTCAACAGCTCAATTCAATAATGCTCGCTCTTGTCATGAAAGGAAGTCAATCTCTGAATGGGTGTTATCCAATCGATAGGCGAGGGAGATGCCTTGGGGACCCACAGGAATCGGACTGGAAATCATTTCTGCTTGGTGGGAGTCGATTTCCTGCAGGCTTTGTTCAGCCTCCTTTCGGGAATGTACACACATGTCATGGCTTCCGGTGCTAAACAAAGAACTAAAACAAGAATAATAGTCAAAGTAAAAAAGGATTCCAATGCACAAACTAGGTTAGAGATACTTTTCAAAATTCCAATAATAGGAAGTATGTAGTACCAGTAGAGAAAATGGTCACTGGGTCTGCCTTATACGAAAAGGTGCATGCGAACTCTGCTTCAGCAACATGTAAAACCGATTTTCTTTTTAAATCTACTCAAAGTTTAACTTTTAGTGCGTAGGAGTTCTTTCGCATGCAATATCATTTTTGTAAATATAAAATGAAATATAAAAATATGTGAACGGACTTCTAGTGAACTTCTGGACTAGAATTGATTAAATACAATACTGAGAAATCTTACTTTTCCCCCCACTCTATTCTATAGTGTATACTTTTAATATCAATCCCTTAGACAGAATTTAATATCCAAATAAACCCGTAGTTTGGAGAGTGTGAGAGAGAGAGTATTATTTTAAAACTTATTTCAGTTTAAGAAAAAATACCTTAAGATATAATTTAAGTGTTGCGTCATGATCTTTACAACTATAATAAAACTTCAATAACACTTTTACTGAATAAGGATGATTTACAGAGATTAGCAGTCACAGACACGTCTCTTTCTGTGAATTAAAAACATACAAATTCAAAGTAACACGAAAATCTGCGACTTTACATACAAAGCACCCCATTTTCAAAGAAGTAAAATAAATCATTTTAATGACATGCTTTGTGATACAATATATATTATTAGTATATAAAATCTAAGTGTATATACACATGTGAAAAATTATTTAACTATAAAGGAAAAATATAGAGACTTATTTTCTCACTAATAGTTTTATCCGATTTTTGTAAGGAAGAATTTCATTTTAAAATGTAAAAAAATATTCACTATTTGTTTGTTTACTCTTCTCAATACAATAATTAAATTGAATATCAGTTTTGCTATCTAAGTGTGATAATGTCCATTAATTTTTTTTTAAAAAAATGGAAGGTTAAAATTACTAGATTTTTAAACCCTGTTATATATAAACCTTATAAATTACTTACTTTTCGTATTGATAATATTTCTTTTATATATATATTTTAGACTCTTTCATTTGAATTTAAGTTACACAAATTTTGAAGCATTGTGTTATTTTAAGTGTTTCACTTTAAGAGAGTTAGTAAGCAACTTAATTTTAAAATAATGTAATATCATTGATTTATGGGAGGGTTTATAGAAAAAAAACCTTACACTTTTTCTTTATTTTCTGTTCTACTTTTTCCGAAATAAGAATGTTGATCGCTCCATAAATCTAAAGAAAAATCAGATTTTACTTCCAGAAAACCCAAGAAAAAAATGCTTACAAAAAACGCACGAAAGCAAAATACATATCGTCTGGCTTACTTTCCTCAAACACGATTGCAGTCGAATAATTGTCCTTCTAGTGCAAAGAGTAAAAAAGTGCATTCGATTTAGATACCCCAAATAGAGAGATTTCACAAAATATCTCGGAGACTTGAAACGGCATAGATCATAATGTAAAGAGCTAAAGGGAATCGAACAGATAATAGACCCGAACCAGACATGTAATACATTCCGTTTCGCAAATCTATCCGATTTCTTTTGTAGACACCGTCAAACTCTTTTGGCAGTTGCTCAAGAAGCTCTGAGACTTGACTTTTTTTCTGAGAGAAGATACTTAACGATGCAAGTGACTGTTTTCGGTAAGCTTGACGGGTCTCAGATGAGAGGTTCGCCCCAAAAGAAACAGTGTAATTGTTAATCGATAGATGTCGTCTAATTAAGTAATCAGTGTCACATCCCTTTCATTCATTATTTCTATCTTCTAAAGATAAGACTAATAAGTGGAGTTATTGATAGAGATTGCATCATTACACCAAACACGATTTAATTAGTGTTCTATTATTTAGTGTTCATGGATGCTTACAAGGTTTATCCAATATAGATTGTGAGCTCATTAAGAGTAATAATCTATTCATTTTAGTGAAGAACTAGGGTTTATGACTCTGGGACACTTAATAGAGAGCTCAGTTTTTGTTTACTGTCCAAATACTGAAGGCATGAGGTTAGAAATCCTGTAAATTATGGTACAAAAAAAAACTAGGACCGAAACAAAAATATCGTTACGTGTTATTCCAAATTATATTGCTGAAACACATATAGTCACCGTTTTTTAATAAACCTGTATTTTGATAAATTCATTAATGAAGGGGACTGACTACGTTCGGAGTTATGATTTTGAAAAAACGTGTAAATAAATGCTTTATTTTGACATTGAATGACAGTTGAATTAGAATATTCATATAAACTTGTTTTAAGAATATTATTACAAAAAATATTTTTTTAAAAAAAAGTATTTAACTGCAATTCTTTGGCAAAGATTAAAAAAAGATAGAATTATTTTCAAAACATTCTCCTTCCACGAAAAATGCTTTTATAATAATAATATTCTGCTTAGACATAGCTAGGACTTTTATACTGGGGTTAAACTAGGATTTTTGAAAAATTCATCTTTTCAGAATTACTGTTATTTGAAATAACCAGTTTTTTATAAGATTTCTGTACTCTGATGTAACAAACTATGAATAAATGCTCTTCTAAATTATATATTTCAAAAATCCTAGGACGGGCTTTGTTCAGTAGTCTTAGCTATATATAGGCAAAACATTATTATAGAAGCATTTTTCATAAAAGGAGAATGTTTATATAGAAAATGTCACTCTCCCTCATTTTTTACCAAAAATTTCATTATTGTACTTTTTTCTTGTAATAATATTCTTAAAACAATTTTGTACGCATATATTCGAATTCAATATCCTCATATTCTCACCAAATAATAAAATAATTATTTACTAGATGCCTGGCCCGGCGTTGCTTTCCGAGAGTATAACTTTTTGCCTATGGAAATTTTCCCTTTCCCTCTTCGACACTTCCTGATGTGCGCTGTGCGCGATTTCTATGCTGGCGTTCAAAATTAAGAGAATGTTTAGATTGTCTCGAGTATCTCTAGAACTACTGAACAGATTTTAATAACATTTGGTATGTATATAGGGCTGATATAATGCATAAAACTAATTATTCAACAGTTAAAATACACACGCATCACCATGCGTAACACTCATCGAAGTCAGAAGATATGAAACAGCAGTTGCAGAATATAACACCAAAATTGGTTAATTGGGGGGAAGGGGGATCCCTCTTTCAGATTAATAGGACCCACACCATGATTTTATACCGGAAATAAAAAAATGAGTTCCTGCGACAAATGGTCGTTTAGCAACTCTGTTTTCAGGCCTCGGATGATTCTCAGGGGGGGGGGGGCCGCTCCCCGGAGCGTCCCAGGCACACTCGATAGGGATAAGATCTGCAGATCTAGCGGGCCAATCCATTCAGCGAATATCCTCACTTTCCAAAGATTCAACAACCAGATGAATGGCTCTATGTGCCTCATGTTGTCATTCATTAAAATACTCTCATGTCCATAAATTAAGGACAATGCCAGCTCCAGAAAATAAAAGTTCAGAAACAAATCAAACGGGACTTACTCATTCAACTTGTTTATTAAATAAAATATAAAGAACAAAAAAAGGCGTATGTGGGATACCATTCATAAAAACAACGATTACAAAATAATTCTCCCTTTACAAAAACTTAGTATTCCACATTTGGTATGATAGTTAATACATTGTATGTCTCCCACGTAATGAAACAGTCCGTAATACTCGATCGTTGGCAGACTGATACTGAAGTTAGTGTTAGAATAACTGAAGCTATCGGAGTTTAAATACGGAGCAAAATATTTCGTCAAGTCAGGAGGAGTGACATTGCGTTAGATAAAGATAAGTGCAATTGAGTTAGAAATTAAGATGAATAACCTTTTGATAGTAATTTTAAGGACAAATAAACGTGTTGATTTTATTAAAACGTTTTTTGACTCAGTGGACCCGCATACACCAGCGACCGAAGGGCAACTATCTTATAAAGATATTTCAGCATCTTTTCATATTCAAAGTTTTTCAGTGGATCATTTTTAAGAATAAAGAAAATAATCTGTTGTGATGTGTTATAAAAACTTATAAAAACTAAGCTCACATTTATTATTTTATATAAAGAACAATTAATATTTTCTTAGAATTTAAAGTAATAAAATGAATTTGGAATCTCCATCATTTGCATTCATTATATAAGTAAAAACATCCAGAAAAAAAAACACTTTTTATGTGACAGAAACATTTACATTTTTTTCTTGTATTTTGTAGCTTTTTCTTTTAGTGGTAAGACACATCGTCATAAATTAAGAGAAAGTTTAAGGGGACTTTACACCTTTTGAACAATTTTACAAATTATATTTTAGCATTTCATATGTAATGTTTCTATTGAAGAAAATGATACGAGATGAAATTTTTCAAATATTATTCACATAATTTTAAAAACTTAAAATTTTTTAAGAAAATTTGGAAAATTTTAAAAATTGTACTCCTTCTGTAATTATTTATTTTTTGACCTGGATTTTTATTTATAATATTTTTAAGGATGTATTAAAAACTTAAAGGATCGATTTTACAATAATTTAATTAGTTTTGGAAAAAAATAAAATGTTGATATGTATGCCAAAATTGAACAACAAAAAAAAAAAACCCAAAATCTCTCACATTTTTTTTTAAGTTTACAGCAAAACCGATCCCTAAATTTGTTACATGCATTATATATAACACACAGGAAAAAAGTGAAACCGAATGGTAAATAATTGTGGAAGGAGAAGCCTTTTGAATGCAAAAAAACTGAAACTGTGAAAACCGCTTTAAAAGTTTGTTTTTCTAAAAAAAATAGTTATTATAAGCGAAAAATTTTTAAAAGAAAACATATCACTTTAAAATATTAGCCACGAATTTTTCTTAAAAATCATAACGTTTTCAAATTATTTTAACCCATATATTTTAATTTTTTTTCTTTTTTAGTGAGTATTAATTGCATAAGCAAACTCAAGGAAAATATATAAAAAAAAAATTTTTTTTGGTCATAATAGAAATTTTAAAGTTTTTTGCTTCACATAATATTGAAATATTAAACTTTTATGAAAAACATATTATGAATATGAACTGAAATTATAAAATTATTAATATAAAATGCCGTAATTAATAAAAGTTTTCATGCACCATCTCTCAAAAGAAAAAAAAAAACTACCTTAATGCAATGCTTCCAAAATATCCTGCTTTATTTATAACACCTACTTTATCACTTTTTAAAAGAGATTTTTAAATTTATTTAGCTTTTTTTATCTAAAAATGGGGCGTGGTTGAATTCCCAAATTTGTTTACATTTTTCAATTAAAGTGTGTTTTCCAACTTCTAAGTTTCAGGAATACAAAAGTGATATATCAATCGAAAGATAAAAATTCAAAGAGAATATAACTAAATAAAATACCAAAATTGATGTTAGGTCATTTTTTTAAGTTGCGAAGTCCTCAATAAACGGAAGACCAACATCGTGTTTTATATAAACAAGGAAGAAAGTAACTTACACACTCACTGAAAGTTGTGTTTTCACACACATGCGCCATGAGCACTCAAAGTTACCTTAAAATTCACGAGTTTATCACAACTAAATATTGCTGACATTTAGCGATTTTGGAGTTGTTTTTTGCATTTTTGTGGCTTATAGAAACAGAAAAATACCGTTTTTAATGAATAAAAAGGCAAAAAAATATAAAAACTCAATCAAAAAAAATTTTTTTAAAGAAGTTTTACAGAGTATTCCGTTTCAGATTTTTTAACTAGGCAGAGTTGAAAAAGGTTGAAAATGTACCAATTTGCTTGAAAAAAGTTCTTTTAAAAAAAATAAATAAAGAAAATTCATAGAATTTTGTAAGAGATGTTGTGCTCTTTTAATAATATATTTCAAGTTAATCCATTTTAACCCTCTCGCTGCGTAGCTATTTTATCAAAGTAGGTTGCGCTTTGTTTCATTACGTATTTCACACAAATCTACATATTTAATCTACATTTTTAGAGTTTAAATACAGTTGAACCTGTTTTTTTGCGGTAGATAGGGACTGCATAAAAAAATCGCACAAAAAATATTCAAAATTTTCATAAATTCTTACATATAACAAACTAATTTGTGGAGATAATACAAAAAAACTTTTTTTATGCGGTGGATAGGGACCGCATAAAAAAGTCGCATTTATAAAATATGTCGATTATTTACGAAATTCATGTAAGAATTCTTCCATGACAAAATAAATAATTAAATATTACACATGGAAACATTTTAGAAACATGCAGTTTCTCTTTGTTCACACGGGTAAGTTTTCAAAATGCGCATACATAATTCATTGCTACTCATCGTAATCCAAAGCCCTGTAATGAATAAGTTCAAAATCGCTTTCGTCACTTGAAGGTACAATTTCAATTGATTTACTTTTAGGCAACATAAAGTAAGATATAAGTTTTTGCTTTTAACGTTTTTTTAATTAATATCTTTTTAACTAACTGCAATTTGGTAGCTTAAATTCTCAAAACGGATTTTTCAGATCATTTTCCATCTTTTGGTACCCTTCGGAGAGTTTCTGCATTTAACGTTTCGTAAAAAGATAGCCTTACATAGATACGTTTGCTTACCTACAAATTTTAATCGTGTAGATACGCTTTTTTAAAATAACGGTTCCAAACGTAGTCACCTTAATATTTGAAGCTCTTGAAATAAACGGAAAATATTCACAATTTGTTAAACTTCAGCAAATTTAAACTATTCTAACAGACATACAGTTTCGCTCAGAATTTTTTACAGTTATTATATATGCAGCTTATACCTTAAGCTTTACAAAAGAAAGCGATTTGATTCTGTAGATTCATCGCATACTATTTTGCATAGACATAGCATACTTCGACATAGTAATCAAATTTTCGCTACAGTGACAACGTAGCAAATCTCGATACCCTTTAACCATTTTACTATCATAATATTAAACCCAGGTTTTAAGGCCAAGCGTTTAGAGGGAGATGATGGTCTCACTTATAATATTTATTTTTTCAGTGTTTCAGGAACAAGTGTATGCTATACTTTATAAAGGAAGCATTTCTGTCGCAAAGCTTTTCAATATTTTTAAAAAAATGGAAATAAAATAACTTTTGCTCGTATTCTATTTTTTTAGTAGAAAAAGAGAAGCAGAGTTAAAAAAATGAGCTCGCAACTTTTAAATTTGCTAGCTAATTTCTATTTTTTCACATTTTTAGAATTCATAATTTACAAATGTAAAAAATACAAAAAATACTTTGCAGAATTTTTCTGTTTATAGCGCTATCAAAATTAATATAAAAAATATCAATATACATTTTTCGCATGCTTCAAGTTATTAGAATATCCTTTACAATTTTCTAAAATTTTCTTCTTTGGATTAAGCTAGAAAAACTGAAATAGCCCAAAATAATGGTATGTTTATTGTCATATATAAATTAAACTTGGAAAATACAAAAAATTTGTTATTTGAATCTGTTCAAAAAAAATTTAAATGCCTTAATTTTACAATACAGAAATATATTTTAGATATAAACAACCTTACATTTAAGCGATAATAATCAATAAAATAGTATAAATCAATCGATTCGTCAGTAATATACTCAATGAATCTTTAGTTTTAAATCAAGACCTTATAAATCTGAAAGGTATATGGTTTTAACAGTACATCATTAAGTACACAGTGTATAATTACGTTTCCTAGGGCTTTATTTTTGATGTATCACTCAGCATTCTTACGAAATTTCGATGTATAAATGTTTGTGAAATTATTTCACTACATATTTTCAATTAAATTATTCTTAAAACGCTTTCATTCTCCTGAAAAATGGAGATTTCATTTGATTTTTGATGAACGTCGCACTCTTAAACATTAAGAGAGTTATTGACGTCATTTGAAACCTCCGTCAAGTAGCGAGGACTGGCACTCTGCTCTTCCAAGTTCGACCCCACGCCAACTGGAGAAATTTGAGTTAATGCGCGTCAGTCCATCGACATGGCGAGTCTTCAGTTACTCGAACTGACTACTCACTGAACACGAGTTCATGACCATGACCACTAGGTTCCCGTGACCACTTTCCATTCTTGAAGTGTGAATGTAGTTGAAATTCAAGGCAAATTCTACTCTTTAAATTTTAAAAACATCCATGGTAAGTGACGAGAAAGTATAAACAAATGATAAAATGTTCAAAAATCAAAGACTTTAAAAAGCTTCTTACTAACTCTACCTACCTCTTCACTAGAAGCAATGTTTTAAATTTACATCTAACGCATCCAAACTGAAATTTATTAACTAATCTTTCAATGGGTCCATGTTAATTCGAATTGACTTTAACATTCTTAAGGACAAGTTATCTTTATGATGTGTGTATTATCAGGAAATAAAAAAAATAGGGATTTCCCGCGATACAATTTATTTTATAATCAAACTTATTGGATGTGAGGAAAAGAACATTTTTTCGAGGAGTGAGAAAATTAGGAGATGGATAAATTAATGAAGAGTGATAGTACTATAAAATTAATCTAGATAGAGTGATAAGAAATAAGAAGCATGATGAAAATAAAAACCCTCTATAGTTAAAACTTTTATCTACACTACTAAGATTTAAATATATTTTAAAGAGAATGTAGCGTGTATTTCTTAAAAATGTTTAACTATTTTCCACGGTTCTATGTATGAGGTTTCCATCATGTAGAGTTATATATCAGCGCAATTAGAATAATAACCTTTGATTTTATACATCAAATTTATATTTAACTACAAATAATCTTTTTTTTTAACTTATTTATTTTTAAAAATTTTAAAAAGTTCTTGAATGTCGTGGCATAGTAATTAATCCTTCTCTCTTCTTCTCTTATTTTAAAAGATTTTGATGTGAGTATCTTATTTTATTTATTTATTTATTTTTGTATAGCCATGACACAAAAACAAATCAACCGACACTTTCATTGCTTAAATTTTACTTCTATAAATATTTGTTATACAGATATTTGATGAATCATAAACTTAGGTCACTTCGGCATACAAGGTTTAAGACTTTTATATTTCTTTTTAGTAAATTGTACATTTAACTACCGGCTAACAGATTTTATTTCGAACTTAAAAGTATGTATAAGCAAATTTTTATTAGGTCTCTTTTGAACATTTTTTTCTGTTCTTATTCATTAAATTTTCGTGGAAATAATTAGCTTTACAGTCAGCCATTATTAACTGAGTCTCAATTAACCCGGAATTAGCTTAATCCGGAGAGCCATTAAAAAGTCATTATTAATAAGCTCTAAACCATCATGCTCTAAGTAATTTCCTCCCGATCTAATACATATTATGTAAGTAATGAATTCAATTATTTACCTTTTTGCTTTGTCTTATTTCAAAATGCTTTTTAATGTACAGTTTTAGCTCATTTTACAGGTTATTTTGTTTCATCCCCGTTAATTCAGATTAATGAGGTCCTACAGTACAGAAAGTTATTCCAAGATTTCGGATGGAAAGAAAACTAACCATATTGAAAAAAATTCAAGTTTTATTTACATATTTCACAGGTGTTCTTGGTCACACGGCATTTACCAATCCATTTCTTACCCGACTCTAGTCACCACTGTGCTATCAACGTTATTAACAGCATGCGTTATCCTTTCATGCAATTCTACATCACACGACAAAGGGAAAACGAAAACTTACGTCATATGTATGTGTGTGTGTGGCCCCCCACGACTCATTTATTACTTGTAGGTAGCAATGCCAATCGCTCACTATACTGCCTTTCACTGCATATATGTGGCACCGCCACTTTATCATACTGTAAATAGTTACCACTATTTTTATTTTAGTAGTTGTGTAAATATGTTGATATGAATTTTTACCCTTTAATAGGTCAGAACTCTCAATTAAGTATAGAAAACAAAGTGCTTCTCTATACAGCCGTTATGCGTCCAATTCTAGCGTACGCTTGTCCAGTTTGGGGATATGCTGCTAATACTAATATCAAAATCTTAGATACTCTGCAAAATTCTCTCATACGTATGATTGTCAGAGCCACGAGATATATGCGCAATGGCGTCATACGTAATGCCCTAAAAATATTAAATTTTAAATCTCACATTCAAAAAAAAAGCTATCAACTTTTTTAATGCTCTACCTGATACCAATAATTCAAATATGCTCAATTTAATTCCATATACTCTTAATGACAATGCTAGAAGGCCAAGAATTCTTCTTGATTCATATAATCCCCCTTAACATTTAATTCATGCAATAAATTTTTTATTGCACCATAGTATGCTAAAATTTCACTTTTCTTAAAAAACTTTTCAATGTTAAATTCTTTTCCCCCGCTGGACAAGCGTCTCCGCATTTTCTATATCACAGCCCCCAGGGCAGTCAATTAGAGTCTCTGTTCATTTTACCCAGCAACCAATCAGAGAGCAGCCTCTAAGCTCTCACCCGAGCCAAAAAAAAAAAAATAATCAAACAACGTTTTCGCTCAGATGAAGAACCAAAGCAACACCTCCCAGATCTCCTCGTTCGACCAATCGCCGTCATGCCACACAGGAGAATGCAAAACTTCACTTTCGTCATGCCCAACATCACAGACTATCCTCACAGGGGATTGAGGACTGTGCTTACAGTCAGGATGCCCAAAATACAACGCCTATTCAATAAAATTGATTTCCTGGTCCAGCTCGGTTGTTTGATTTAACTGAGTATGTGGATTAGTACCCCACATATGTAAAAGAGCATGTTTTCGGATAACATGGCAAAGATGTGTTGGCAATAACGTTGATAGTTTCATGTTGACTAGAGTGTGGCAGGAACTGGGCTATCGCATTGATATATGCCGTGTGGCCAGGGGTTCACGTATAAAACATCTGTAAAATACGTAAATAAAACTTGAATTTTTTTGTATTCTTTCATATGTTCTTTTTTTCTTCACTTCTCTTAGGTTTTTTTGTAACAGCGCTGCGAAATGTTGTAGGGAATCATAAATAACCCTGTATATTTTGGGACCTAAAATTAAAATAGTAAAATGCTTACAGAGGATTGATTGACAGTCAGTAGTTTCGAAATAAAACATACCATACGGATATAATAAAGAGTAAAGAGAATTTTCTTTTTTTATTGTCCATATGAGTACTTTGTAGTATTTGAATATTCTGCCTAGACAGCAATTTCTTGATCTTTAACGAAACCAAACACACTTGACGAGTTAGCAAAAATGAAAACTTATGTTTAAATAATTCGATGACTGTCTCCAAATTAGTACGTTCTTGTTCACTTTACCACTCTTATGCAACTCATTGCCTTTACACAAGCTATTAATAAAAATAGGAAATTATTTTGAGAGTTCTTCGAAAAGTATTGCATCTGCATATTTTATGAGGAAGCGTCAATTTTTCTGGGAAAGTTCTTTGTTTAACCAAGCAGTTTATTAATTGTCTCTAACGTGGTTACACTGATACAATTACTGCACCTAATTGTATAGTTTCAAATCTGCCCATTTAACAGCTTTTGGCTCTGAGATAGTTAACGGTTCAGTAAATTAGTCTCTCCTTCTCAGTGTTCAGAATGAATATTAATTATCATGACTGTTGTCACATCACATCCGAATTTCAGGAACTGCTGAATTTCAATCATTTTTATCGCTTCGATTAACTTTCAATAATTAACCTTTCCAAGCCAATCGCGTATTATTTTATTCATTTTTCAATTTAATCTTTATAAGTTATTCATAAATAAAATTAGTTGGTAGTATTGGTTGATTTTTTTTAAAAAGAAATAAGTTAAAAGCAATTTAAAAAAAAATTGGCAATCGTGTAACTTTGTTTTATATTAACTCAATCTTCTTTTGGTAGAATTTATTTTATATTTATCATTATTTATTGCGTGTACAGGTTCAGAGATATGGATACATTTGCACATTTAGTTAGAGACGAAGCAGACAAATGTGCGAGTTAAAATAATGGCCTGCTCTCATAAAATGGAAAATCTGTATTATAATTCGTCAAGAATCCACAATGGCATTACTCTAATGACGCAATTGTGGCTTATGATTCATTCTAATGGGGTAGACATTCCTACCTAGAGTGAGAGTCGAAAATTTTACAGTAGATAAGAGAACACGTCCCATTTTCGAATTAGCTAATTGGCGGTTGGGAACTGCTGTCTGCCTTATCATGCGGGAGCTGTATACAAATGAGGTGTTCGAAGGATTCCTTTCTGTGTCTTACGATGTCTTCAAAGCAGGGATTTAATCGTCTTGGGTGGCAGATTTTTTTAAAATTGTGATTATAGTTATTACTTTCAAACTTTCACAAATGTTTTGATTATTTTTCGGGCTGACTAAGAAGGTATAGAAGTGAATAGGTTTCTGTCACTTTTAAATAGTCTTGTTTTAATTGACTGAGTAAAACTTTATGGATATTTTTAACTTTATAAAATCCACGTGTTCTATGCTCATTTTTATTAAACATCCATAGCAGCAAAAAAATAGTTTCTATGTTACATGATTTGTTTGAGGATACCTACCTTCACTCGCATAATCAGCCAATTTTTGTGATGACTACAATTTTTGGTTAAAATCAACGGTGAGACAACCTTTTGTACATGAACGCGTTTATATGCATGCTTTGATTCAAATTTCAGGACTTGTTACTGTGTCTATCGTTATTATCTATAATTTTGAGCATAAACTTACCAAACACTATTTACAAAAATAAATTCCATTAAAAATCCCTTTCTGAACTCTTTCAATGGTTTTCCTTACATTTGGTATATCAATGATAGTTTCTTCTTAGATGTACAAGTAATTGAGTTTTTATTTGGGAGTAATACAGAAGATTCCCGAAAACTCGGCCTAATGGGATCCGAAGTGTGAAAACGTCGGGTTATCAAGAATGGAATTCCAAAAGAATGAGTTCGAATGTTTCGTCAGAAAACATTGTACTGCTCTTGTTGGCTCGAGAATACAAAAAACAAATTCATAAAAAATAAACTGCCCAAATACCCTTAAACAAAAAATACATACTTTATGAAGACAGAGCATTTAGTACATGGAAATGTAAATAAATAAAAACATAGTGCATTACAATTAACCTTATCAGACACACCACAGAAAAATATTGTACGAGAGAAAGAATACCACAGAAAAGTACTGTATTTCATTCTAAAGCTATTTACAATGAAAATTCAATTGGCTACTTTGCAAAAACAGGCAAAAGTGCCAGGCATAGGAATGCTGGATCATGAACGTGGGATCTAGTTATCCGGACTGCCAGATTATCGAGTGCTGAGTTTTCGGAACGCTACTGTATTATATATTAATATAAATTTATCGAAGAAAAATATTTCATTTATTGCTTACGAGAAATTAGCAATTATAAAAAAAGAAATACGCATTTGATTGATGAAAACTTATATCAATAGGAAATTATATAAACCGTTACAGATGAATATGTACATTAAATTAAAAAAAATCACACACACATACACACATATTACATTAAACATTAATTACACGAAAAAATTACACACATAAATATTTAAATTAAATTAGGACCAATATATTTTTGTATAGCAATAAATATGTTTTACATTATATAAAGACATAGTAGTTGATAATGATACATAATAAAAAATTGTGACCTAATATTTTCTGGGAATAATTTGTTATATATCAAGATCTCAGGGCCCCCAGACGTTACTTATATTCTCAAAAATAAAATATATAGGATAAAGTAGTGCTAGTGTCTGTAAAAACAGTACTAACTTTTCTCAAAGTCACAAAGTTGATTTTTACGTATGTTTTAAAATATATTGTTAAAAATTATATAATAATCAAATACTTCCAGACACGTTCCATTGACGGTAACTTTAAGCAGACGCTTAAAAGCTTCCAAAAAAGTAATGCAACTTTTCTTATTTTCTCAAGCTTAATTTTTATATATGATACTCGGTGAACTATTTCTATATTTGTTGTAAGCAGCCAGACCAATCGGATGTGGGTCAAACATCCCCCCCCTTGACACACCTAAAGGGTCGCTATGCATATGAGCGCAGGCACGATAGTTAGATAGTTTTATAACAAAATTTTATAAAATTTGTGTTATTAATAGTATAATGGAAGACTTCAGTGATAATTGAGTAATATTTTCACGTTTAATTAAAACGATAAATATTGCATAATAAAATATAAGTACATTTGAACTCGTAATGATAATAATGTACAAACCATTGTTAACTTATGAAGAATGTGTTTTATTGGCAATATTCGGAAAATATTTTTGTTTTAAACAATAAATTTAACAAAATAATAATCAATAATAAATAGTAATCAAATTAATTAAATAAGACTCAAAAACCTATTTTAGTTAAATGCTTGGAAAATGACGTCAAACATAATCCACCGTCTCATATACATATTGTAGTAATTGATGGATTTTTCCTAATTGACAGAATGGAAAATGTCCTAAAACGTTTGGCAGTATTTCAGAAAAAAAAAATGTTACACATGGTCACATAATTAAATGTAAAAAAGATTTGATATTATTTTCGATCAATACTTTTCTTTGTCAATAGAAGATTACGAAAGATCTCTCCGACGTGAAATCGACAAAAGTGGGGTTTAACTTCAGTGGACCTGATCAAGTTCGATTTCACCAAAGAATTCAAAAATATACTGTTCAAAGAAGCTCTCGTTGATTTCTTTCTATACTGCACTGGTCTATTGAAGAGATATTACCACTTACGAACAACAGAAATATTGTCGTTACTTTCAAGAAATGTCAAGCTTTTACCACCACTAACATTATAGTTGTATCTAATATTGATGAAAATCTAACTTGATCTGATCATGAGAAAGCTGACCCTAAAATTATTCATCATATCTGCAATATTGATGCTCAAGCTAATTCCGTTACTCGATGTTTTGATACCGACATTGCAGCAATCATGTTGGGCAATATATGCGTCATTTAAAAAATGATGATTCCCACGTGGGGATATTAACTGGCATCGGAAATAAAATATATTGATATCCCTAAGCTTTACAAACATTTAGGACCTTCTCTGTAAGCCGTTGTTTGCCAGGATTTCATGCAATCACTGGATAAGATTACAATCCTCTTCTTTTTTTTTTTTCAAAAAAGGCAAACAAAAGCCATTCAGTATACTGAAGAACAGGTAATATATAAAAAAAATTGTTAAATGAATTCCTACTTAGGTAAAAAAAATCTATTTTAGTTACTTTCTGTTAAATAGTTACAATTAATATAAATATGTATATACATATGATAGAATCACACAATTAAGTGACAAAATAGAAAGCGATTTTCCTTGATATTTTCCATTTTCCTTTCTGTATATGGTGTTGGAATTTTGTTTGTTACTATTTATTCATTAATTAAATTTAATTTTTCTGATAAAACAGTATAGTAAAAAATAAATCACATTCTCAGAAATTAGGCCATTCTAGATGGAACTCGAACCCACGAACTTTGGATTAGAAGTCCTTCTCACTACAGGGACACAACGAACAATTTTCCTTTCTATATATGCTGTTGGACTATTGTTTTTGTTTGTTACTATTTATTCATTTTTTAATTTAGTTAATGAATTAATATTTGAAAAAAAAACTGTATTTACATCAAGTGTCACCCACTATAAGTTTAAAAAATGTATTTGAACTTGAATGGATGAATAGAAAGCATTTTATTAACGATTGAAAAATTGAACAAGATTATATATTATATAGGGAGAGAGTGAACTAATAGAGTAGGAATTGAAAAATGAAGAATACCAGGAATCTTTTTTGAAATTCGGTGATCCAGATTAATTCAGGTACTAGAACTAGAGCAAAATGTATTTAACACAATACAGAAATTTATTTGTGATGTTTACAATGTTCCCGGAATGATTGGCGTAAGTGCTGCCAGAATTCAGCTATTCAATAACATTTATATGGTTTCCGACGTCAATGAGAAGAGTTCAATCGAAAAAATGTTAAAAACTTTGATGTGAGCAACTTACCACCGAGCAAGAAGGCGCTTTTGCAGCAGTTTCGACGAGTTATTTACATCACAAATCTCTGGAGTAATGCTCACATGAAGGGACTTAGTATTTTTAGTCCTGAAAATAATGGGTGGACATTGGAAGACAACCAATACCATTTCAATTGGTTTGATAGGACAAATTACCGGCCTTTGTTAGTGAATCCCTTCAAGATGTGAATCAGGTATTCTACTTTCACATTGAATTATTCATATAAACTTGCTAAACTATTTCTTTTTTAATTATTATTGTTTATTTTACAGAAAATACTAAAGATGCTGATGATGATAATGAAGATATTCAATACCAACATTGGATTGATGATGAGATATCAAACTTCAATGATAATGAAGACTGAAATTTTTTTTTTTAAAAAGTTACAGTTTACTTATGGTATAATGATTAATATTTATATGAATTATGAAATTTTCTAATAATAAAATTTGTATTCTTTTGCTTCTTACCAGATGCCAATAAACTATTATTTTATTAAATTTATTGTTTAAAACCCTACATTTGCCGAATATCGTTAATAAAACCTTAAGTCAACAATGGCTTATACATAATTATCATTACGTGTTCAAATGTACTTATATTTTATTATGCAATAATTATCGTGATAATTAAGCAAAAAATTTTTCTTAATTATTTCTGAAATCTTCCATTCTACTATTAATAACGCAAGTTTTATAAAGCTTTGTTATAAAACTAATTATCACGCCTGCGCTCATACACATAACGTTCCCTTTAGGTGTGTCGGGGGGATGTTTGGCACATCCGATTGGTCTGGCTGCTTACAACAAATATTGAAATAGTTCACAGATTATATATATATGATAAGTAATATAGAAAAAAAATTTTAAGTCAATTTCTATTTAGATCAACAAAGAAAAATTTTATTTCAGCTACTTTTTATTAAATAGTTACAATTAACATAAATATGTATATACATATGACAAAATCACAATATTAAGTTGTTATTAATTTATATTAATTATCATTAAAGTACCGTATTGTCATCCAAAACTATCGTGTATATAAATTTCAGTTCAACTAAATACTTTAACACGTGAGAAAAAAATTTTTTCATGTTTAGACACAAGTCGCCAAAAGGGTCGCTAAGTCGCCAACGTGGCTGTGTTTGTAATTCTTTAAATAATTAGTTTTAATCAATCAATTTTTATTAATTATAATTAAATTATTGTATTGTCATCAAAAATGATCCTGTATATAAAATTTCAGCTCAATTCAGCGCTTTAAAATGTATTTTATTAACGATTGAAAATTCCACCAAGATAAATAAATATACAAATATATAAATAAATAAATATATAGACAGTGCGAGTTAATAGTAGGAATTGAAAAATCAAGCTTGAGAAAATAAGAAAAGTTGCATTACTTTCTTGGAAGCTTTTAAGGTATGTGACTACCTTCGGAGCACTTTTTTTGAAATATATAAATTTTCAACGAAATAAACACTTTTTTAGTTGAAATGGGGCATAAAACTAGGAATTCAAGTACAATTTCCACAAAATTAAAAATAATTTTGGATATATTGGGAATTTTGAGTGAAATTTTAGTGAAAAATTGTAGTTACGGTAAGGCTTGTATTGAAAATTCTAATTAATATATTTGAATAATATTTACACAGTACATAAATAATATCCTTATTTATAATTGGAACTATAAGATTTGTAATATTTTTGAAAGTTTTTGAAATATGTCATTTTTTATGCAAGAACTCAATTTTTTACAAGAAATTAATGTTATTTTCTCACAAAAAGTGCAATAAAATATATAAATATATACACAGAAATTAGATAATAGTCTAGACTGCAGATAAAACTAAATAAAACATTTTCGAAAAATTCCAATTCAATATCTTAAAAAGAAAACCTTAAGTGAACTTTATCGCGAAGCAAGAAATTGAAAAACATAGTTTTCCAGAAAATGCATTTAAAGATTTTAATACAGTATAAAAAATTTTCTACTAACTGCACATTTTTTAAATCCACCATATTTATAGTCCAAGACCTCTTTAGCTTCATGCTTAACTAATGTGGACTTTTTTTAAACTTTTTGATGTTTTCTGGAGAGTTTTATAGACTATAACAATTGTCGTTTTTAGTGAAATTTTGGTGAAAAATAGCAGTTACACAAAATTCTAATAAATGTATTCAAATAATATTTATACAGTACGTGTATTACATCTTTATATGTGTTAGAAATTAAAAGATTTGTAATACTTTTGAAAGTTTTTTAAATATGCCAAATTTTATGCAAAAACACGTTTTTTTAAAAAATTAATGATTTTTTTCATAAAAAAAGCAATAAAGTACATAAATATATGCACAGAGATTAGATTTTGATTCATAATACAGATAGAACTAAATAAAACAGGTTCTGAAAATTTCAATACTATATCTTAAAAATATTTTGCGTAAGGATCTACTTCCGGTTTTGTAAACTTCATTTCCGGTTTACTAATTATGCTATAACTTTGCTTCTAGATATAGTAGAAAGAAAAATAAAATGTTTTTGGAATCTTAAATGTATGGGCTATAAAACAAAATCATAAAAGGAATTTCGAAAACATTCACCAAAACGGCAAATTTTGGGTAGTCACATACCTTAAGCGTCTGTTAAAAGTTGCTGCCGATGGAACGTGTCTGGCAGTATTGATTATTAATTTTTATCAATATGTTTTAAGACATACGTAAAAATCAACCTTGAGACTTTGAGAAAAGTTAGTACTGTTTTTATTGACCTTTACCACCTGTTATCTGTAAGTTAGCCGTCGGGCCAAGCTAGCAGGTATGCACTCACTCAAAGTTTATACTAACACTACCTTATCCTATATATTTTATTTGCGTGTGTGAGAATATATATAACGTCTGGGATTCCTGGGATCTTTGACTATTATAAGTGAAAGTGAGGCAAGAGACAGTTCTGGTCAAACTGAGCTAAATTTTTGTTTAAAGTGTGGATGTGACTCCCTTGTAAATATTACGTATATCAGTGAGCAACACATGAAAAGGGGGGGGGGAGAGAAAAGATAAAACTAGATGACAAGAAGAAAGTTTGAAAACAGAGAAAGATCATCCGGAGCATGTCATCTGTGTGTACATTAGGACCTAAGCTAAAGGAAAAGATTTCTTGGTACCACGGGATCGTGATGATCTTAGCCATCAGTATGGTACGTTTTCATCGGAAATTATAAATATTACCTTGAGTTAATTTAAAGCAAAAATATTTTCATGTGAAGGTGTTAAGTCATAATTTAAAATATATTGAGTAGATTCTTACATAATTTGTATATAAAGTAAGATTTAGAATACAGATACACATGTGTATTGAAAGAAATTATTGTGTGGCATAAATCTTGAAATAATTCTGAGTAAAATTTATTTCTTACTAAATGCATATTCAAATTATGGAGAAACAGCCCTCTTGATGGACTGATTATTCACTAGCATTGCACTCAATCTATACGAGGACTCATTAATTTTTACCGCGGCAAAGTGAAAAGGGTGACACTCGTGTTGGTACCCACTCTCTAAATTTTCACAACCACACCGACGTGAGTACTTTAAGCTAATTCATATTTAGCTTATATAAGTCATACATCTCAACACGGCTATTTTTATAATGGCATCTGGATTCAAACACAACTCAAATTCGCGAAACGTTGACCCTCCAGAAGCAACATGATAATGAGTGAGTGAATATTAACGTCGCATTGTTCAGCTACACGAGGGCTTTTGGCGACGGACCACGTAATTTTGAACCATGATCAAGTGACGTGGACAACACCTGAGCTGGCATCCCCCTCTCCTAACTACCATGCCCCGCCAACGGGAGGACGTTTCAGCTCTCGACAGATTTAACGTGCATCGCTGCCCTACACGGTGGGTCTTTAGAGGTACTGGGCTCGAACTCATGACATGCCTGCCGATACCTTGACCACTGGGCTACCGCAGCCCTAGCAACATGATAAACAGAGACACTAATTTAACATCTTGCTTTCAAATATCTTGCTCAACAGATTGCCTTAAAAATTCTTATGCGATTTCCTAAACTTGAGCGCACAGATATTTTTTCTCCCATAATCGAATAGTAAAAAGTAAACATTCTTAAAGTTGAAAGGAAAAAAAATTAACTTTTGTCCTCTCTCTCTCATGACACAGACATATTTATTCGCTGAAATAAATTTGCCAAAGTTTTTCTTAATTTTATTAAACTTGCTAGATTATTAGAAAGACCATATTATTTTCAGCTGCGTAAATACTTATACATAAAAATGGCCTAAAAACTAGAAAACTGAACTATTTATACCCGAGTTATAAACTATTTGACCTAAAACTATAAATATTACAAAAAAGATGGATGAGAACCAAAAATTAAAAATTGCACAATGCTTTTTTTTTTGCTACTTAATTTATGCTGGGAAAGATAGTAATGCCATAAATAATAAAATTGTTTCAAGAACTATTGATCAGATAAAAAGCGACATTTTATTGATGAAAAACTGATGGTACCATTTCCCTAAAAATAATGAAATTCTTCCTTCGGTCCGTTGCTACCCAATCTTATTATTGATCTAAAACCTAGGCAAGTATTGGATAGGAATCAAAACGTGGCATCTCAAATTTATGGTCTCCAATAGAATTTTAGTAAGCAAACTATTAGATCATGCACTCAATATTAAGATAATCTCAAAGATTATTTTGTAGAAAAAACATGAATTGGTGCATGGGAAGCTAGCGTTTTTATTAAGCTTGTAAAAAATAATGTAACGATTTAAAAACTGTACTTGCGTTTTTCTTAATTTCTGAAGCAATTTTCTTTGCTAAGGCTTGTTTAAAAAGTAAAACCTGTCTAATGTTGCCGAAAGTGATGAAAAGGTTTTATTTATTTCAATAGGCTTACAATTTTTTATTTAAAATTCTAAAATGTAAAACTTTGCTGTATTAAAATGGGATATTATATTAAATGCGTGAGTATTGTTTACGAAATTATTTGTTTTCGATATCTTGACTCAAATTTCCTTCTAGGAATCCCGACAAGTGCTTAAAACTTAATTAATGTATAATTCATGACGAGTCTTCTCGGATTAAGTAAAGATTTTTAATTTTCAACCTTGCTCTGAGTTTGTTTACTTGCCTTCCAAGTATGTAAACAACGCACCTTAATTGCAAATGCTTCTCTGTTCACGTACCAGTTAATCTAATTCAAGGTGGGAAAACATGGATATAAGATAAGCTTATTAAATTTTTGAAAAATTAGAAAGGGCTTTGGAACCCGATCACATGGACGAATCGATGCCATGAAACTCATCACTTAGAAAAATTTTTAAAAAAATATATAGCCTTATATCCAAATTACATTTTATCATGACTTCAAGCGAAATATTCTGAAAAGGAACAAGCTCTGCGGCAGACAAGCACCAACTTTTCCTAATCTATCTCAATCATACGAATAGAAAGCGGCTGTGCAAATTGGTACGTTGTTTCAAATTTTACAAAATTTCGGTATCAGATTCTTTAACCCCATGCCGAAGATTTTTATTTAGTATCTACTCAGAATTACGAAATCCATCACGAGATTTAAAAAGTTAATTGTAAATTAGATGAGCCACCTAGACTTTAAATATCAATCTTATTTTTTATCTTATCTAGAATAAGCTATTGAAATTTTGCGTAGAAGCCTATCTAGATAGCACCTCGTCATATTTCTTTTGAAAATTTAAAATATGAATACATTGTTTTTCACTTATAAAAGCAAATGAAATAAAATATACGATTTTATATGCCCTTCATAAATTGTACTCCCATTAAAAATATTAATCGATGAAATGTAACTGCTCAGCGTCTAATGCTTAAAATATGCTTGCCTTCAGATAGTTAATTACATCAAAATATACGGTTTTTGTAAGAAAATCAAATTTTATAGCAAGAAACTTAGTATTATGGTAGATTAAAGGAATAGTACTTAATGTGTTTAGTCCATGCCAGCGACTTACGACCAAAGATTTTATGAGTTATAGTAATCTATAAGATGCCCTTCAAAGGAGAGTATCTTCACACATTTTCAAACTCGAAAAAATATTTATTAAAATTCTCTAACGGTCCCCAGTGGCATAGTACTAATATATAAGTATACGAGAAAAACAAATTTAATAGGTTAAGTTATATATACGAAAGATGAACTACAAATGCAGCTTACCAATAAGAAATTTGAAAACAAAAATGTAATAGTAAGTATAGCTATTTTATCACACATAGTACTGAATCGAAGATGTTATTTAGTTTAATAGTTTATTTTGAATTCTTTGAATTTTGAATAGAACACACATCTTTATAGGGCATTGACTGACTGAGACATCCTATGATCTGTTATTCCCATCATGGAAATGATATCACTGATTTCAGGTAACAGACCGTGAAATGTGTTGTTTTGAAATGCATAACAAAGCATTTCGATCCACATAGTTAAGTCTGCCCTCTGTAATCCATTTCATTGTATGTTTGACGCGGTGAAAGTCAATTTAGCCGAACTGTATTCATTACCTGTAGCAATTTATGAGACTGAAGGGTAATTAGAGTAAAATGTGCATTATGATTATTTCAGATCATAGTAAGTGCACAGAACAAACAACGAGGCTATGCTTACTCACGAGACATTCATTTCAGGAAGATAAGACGAGAGAAACCTCCAAAAATTACATTCCTCCCGCACAATGGATCATAGAATTTCCTAAATGTTTAGGGATCGAGTCATAGTTTCATAAACAAGTTTTATGTTGTGTTAAACGCCGGGCTGAATATTAAATTTAACTCAATGAATTAATGTTTATTTTCGCTTTCTTGTGTATCCTTTATATAAAGGTGTATTCTTCACTGTATTAAGAAATACACCTTTAATACAGTTTAGTTTTGTTGAAACGAAATCACAATTCATTTTTTGGAGTTTTATCGAAGTATAATATATTAAAAGTAAAAAAAAACTTTTTTAAAAACAAGCTTTTATTTAAATGAGCTAAAAAGAATAAAATAAACTTTTCTCTTAAAACTTTTTTTACTATCAACTTATAACGTCATTACACAATTTATAATATAAAAGCTTATCACGAGATTTAAGTATTCGTGTTTACTTAGTTTGAAAAATCAAACAAATCAAGTTATTTAATTTACTTGTTTATCTTCCCAGGTAAATCTCGCGCGACAAACTTTTATATTATAAATTGTGTAATGACATTATACGTTAATAGTAAAAAAGTTTTAAAAGAAAAGTTTATTTAATTACTTTTAGCTCATTTAAATAAAAGCTTGTTTTTGAAAAAGTTTTTATGCTTTTTAGTTATCACTGGACAGGTTTCTCTGTCTGTTTATCTTATTCAACGCATTGTTGCAAGGTCATTTGCCGATTAATTTCGAACAGTCTAGCTCAGGGGTACTCAACCTTTTTTCCCGCCGAGACATATACATGTGATAGATATTTCCAACGGGCCGCAAAAGGAAGATAATGGGGAGGGGAGGGGAGGTGTAGGAACTGTAAGACCAACACAAAATTAAACAAAGCAAAATTAATCAAAATATTATTATTATTTTTTTTTTCTTCTGCTTTTACTTTAATATTATATTAAAGTTGAAAAACACAAAACAATTTTTAAAATGTGTAATTTTAAACCAATTTTTTGAATTTGTGTACAGAATTTGGGTATTACTATTCTTTAAAAGGAAAATAAGTTTCGTGCGATTATCTTTATAAATGATGAAGTTATTAAATGTTTAATTAAAAATTTGAGTATTTTTTGAAAAATCAAAAAAAAAGTTTTAGGTATTTTATTTTTTAAATGACTGATTGTAAAAGAGGAAAGCATGAACTTTTTTTAGTGTAGAATATCGATTCATTAACACGAAAAAAATTCTTTCGAGACAATTTAGATATCATTTTCATGAAAACGCATCGAATTGACTCATTTTAGAAAAAATCGTAATCATTATTTTGTAAAAATTATACGCTATTGTGGCAAAATAAATGATCTTTCGGATTCTGTAATTATTTTTGTCTGAGTTTGATAGAAATAATTAGATGGCTTTTTTAAAAATGTCGAAGAAAATCGAAACTTTTTTAAGCTCAATCCGTAAGGTCACTCGACAGGATAAAAGCTAACAGGGATAAAACAATAATGCGTTTTAATGTTTTTAATTAATATATTTTTAACTAATTGCAATATTGGTATATAAATCATTAAAACATGCATTGTCATCCAAACTAAACGTGTATACAATTGTCCGCTCAATCGGTTGAAGACATCAGCTTCAAATTTGATTTGCAAGATTCTACCCGAACAAATTATATTGCAAGTTAAATAAAAGTTTGTAAAAATACACGCACACACACACACACACACATATCAATACACCAATAAAAAGACTAATAACCATTACTACTCCATGAATTTGCGAATGGAAAGTATTTCACAATATTTGGTTTCGCGATTTTCGCAAAATAAACTTGGCTTGAACTCTACAAATGAATAAAAAATTAGCTTCAATTTTTAAATATCATATGGATCAATTTTTTTTTTACGTGAGGGAACTGAAACAAAAAGCAATAAAGTATATGATGTGACGAAATTTATTTATTCAAATTCCTTGTAACCCTAAATTTAAAATATGTGACTACCCAAAATTCACCGTTTTGGTGAAAATTTTCGAAAGTTCTTTTATGATTTTATTTTATAGCCCATACATTTAAAAATCCAAAAACACTCAATTTTTGTTTCTGCGATATTTAGAAGCAAAGTTATAGCATAATTAGTAAACCAGAAACGGAGTTTACAAAATCGGAAGTAGATCCCTACACAATATATTTTAAAGGTATTGAATTGAAATTTTCAGACAATGTTTTATTTAGTTCAATCTGTGTTATAAATCAAAATTTAATCTTTGTGTACATATTTATGTACTTTATTGCTTTTTTATGAAAAAAAATCATTAAATTTTTAAAAAATCGTGTCTTTGCATAAAATTTGGCATATTTTAAAAAACTTTCAAAAGTATCACAAATCTCTTAATTCCTTACACATATAAAGATGTTATTCATTTACTGTATAAATGTTATTTGAACACATTTATTAGAATTTTGAGTAACTTCAACTTTTCATCAAAATTTCACTAAAAAAAACAACAATTGTAATAGTCTATAAAACTCTCCGGAAAACAGCAAAATGTTTAAAAGAAGTCGAAATTGCTAAACATGAAGCTAAAGAGATCTTGACCTATAAATATGGTGAGTTTAAAAAATGTACAATGAGTTGAAAATTTTTTATACTGTTATAAAATCTTTAAATGTGTGCCTTTTCTGAGAAACTATGTTTTTCAGTTTTTAACTTCACGGTAAAGTTCACTACAGGATTTCATTTTAAGATATTTAATTTATATTTTAAAAAATTGTTTTATTTAGTTTTTGCAGTGAATAGACTATTATCTAACCTCCGTGTATCTATTTATGTATTTTATCGCACTTTTTGTGAGAAAACATTAGTTTTTTGTAGGAAATTGAGTTCTTGCATAAAAAGTGACATCTTTCAAAAACTTTCAAAAGTATTACAAATCTTATAGCTCTAAGCACAGATAAAAAATATCATTTATGTGAGGTACAAATATTATTCTAATATATTAGCTTGAATTTTCAATACAAGGTTTACCCTAACTGCATTTTTTCACTCAAAATTCCCAATATATCCAAAATTATTTTTAATTTTGTGGAAGCTGGACTTTAATTCCTAGTTTTATGCCCCATATCAAAGGAAAAAAAAGTGTTTATTTAGTTGGAAAATTTATATATTTCAAAAAAAGTGCTTTGAAGGTAGTCACATATCTTAAGAAACCCAAATATTTTCAACATATTTTCATCGAGCTAGTCTCCACAAACTTTTCGTATAAGTTGGAATATTTTAGTGATAAAGATATTTTAGCTAATAAATATTTAGAGGAATTCCTTTACGTGATTCTAATTGTGGTGGTGCATCACTTTTATTCAATAAATAACTAATATCAATTTCTGATTCATTTTCAATAGTGCCAGCGTATTCAGAATTACTATCATTGCCTGTAAATATAACATATGTTACAATGTGTCATCGTTTCTCTCTTTCATCATTCTTCTCTTCGTTAGGTTCATAATCCCTTTGACTACCTGTTAGTTCATGCAATATTCCTTTTTCGCAATTTGTTTCTTTTACGGTAAAAAATAAAACGTATAAATTAAACTTATAATAGACCAGTATGATATTACAGATTGTTCGACAGATTAGAGAATAGACACTTTACCTTTAAGCATTTACCTACTGTTATCTAATAATGTATTATGAAAGGTTTTACAATCCGTAAAAAATGAGAATTCTCATTTTCCGTCAGTAGTGTTTATTTATGAAAAATGAGATTTCTCGTTTCCCAATGAGGAAGTGTTAAGACTACTGTAAGAATTATTACTGAGTCTAGTGTTTATTTAAGGAATGATGTAATTGATTCAGACATTTAACGCTTCAAACAAGGGATTTTTAATCATTTGATGTTATATGCCGAATGCGTATATTGTATATTATTGATACCTCGAGAACTTTTTACTAACAAGGGGAGGGCACGACTAAGGAAATTCATTTGGGATCGAGACTTGGTGTAATAGTAGTACTCTCTTAGGGTGTTCACCCCTCAATGGAATTCCGTCGAATGGCCAGTCAATTCGGAGAAATCAGGCTTCGAAATTCATGCTTAGCTTTTATACAATTAAATTTTAATTTTCCGCAACGAGTTCGTAGCTTGATTGGTAAGTCGTCTGCTTTCTATGCTGGAGGTTAGGGTTCGATTCCACACAATCAACTTTTTTTTCTTCAATTCATTTAATTATTTTTTTAAATTAAATTTTATTTATGAAAGGTTTAGTAAATATTAAATGATATTTTTTATAATTATTTTGTACTTTATAAAATAAAAAAATTTAAAATATATAACTTAAATTTTTTACTAGTACAATGATTAAAAATTATTATTGATTAAAAATATTTAAAATTATAATTAATTAAAAATATTTAAAATTATTATTAATTAAAAATATTAAAAAATAGTTATTAAATATAAAAATATTTAAAATAGTTATTAATGAAAATTATTAATAATTAAAATTAGTAAATTAATTAGTAATCATTAAAATTAATTAATTAATTATTAATCATTAAAAATAATTAATTAATTGTTGTGCATACTAATTAATTAATTATTATTTATTATAATTAATTATAATCACTATTTATTATAATTAATTAATTATTATTAAGTATTAGTATGAATAAGAAATATTATTATTTTTCTTATTAAAATTGTTATTACTTTATTATTAAAAATATTAATTTATTATTAAAATTATGATTTATTATTGAAATTATTATTAATTTATTATAGAAATTATTTAAATGAATTTATTAAAATTATTTAAATAAACTTTTTGAAATTAAATAAATTTATTTGAAAAGGACTTATTAAATATTTTATAAAATTGTAAAATAATTAATTTAATAACACATAAAAAAAGACATATTTTTTCATTATATTAATTATAAAATAATTAATTTAATAATAATAATATATTTTATAAATTATTTTATATTATATATAATATTTTATTTATAGTATATTGTATTTCACATTATAAAACTATTTGCAACTAATTTTTTTTTGTAAAATATCATTTAATATTTATTATATATTTTATTATAAATATTATTTATTAATATAAAATATATTTATAAAATTTAATATAATTATTTATATAATCAAAGTAATTTTTTTATTTTATAAAATACAAAATAATTACAAAAAATATCATTTAATATTTAATAAACCTTTCATAAATAAATTTATTTAATTAAAAAAAATAATTAAATGAATTGAAGAAAAAAAAGTTGATCGCGTGGAATCGAACTCTAACCTCCAGCATAGAAAGCAGACGATTTACCAATCAAGCTACGAACTCGCTGCGGAAAATTAAAATTTAATTGTATAAAAGCTAAGCATGAATTTCGAAGCCTGATTTCTCCGAATTGACTGGCCATTCGACGGAATTCCATTGAGGGGTGAACACCCTAAAAGAGTACTACTATTACACCAAGTCTCGATCCCAAATGAATTTCCTTAGTCGTGCCCTCTCCTTGTAAGTATTTGAGACAGTACAAGTGTTTTTAAAAACTACGAAATGAAGTAGTATTTTTTGAATGAAACTCGGTAATTCAATATAAAAAATTAATCATGAATATGTCAATCTTTCAAACTCTACATTTTAAAATGTTTTTAAGGAAAACAAGTCAATAACGATGTGAAAAAATAGACAAAAACTATACCGTTAAAGTGGAATTTAAAGATTCCCAATTCAGTTGAGCTAAATTCAATATCATTATAAATATAAAATGCTAACAAGCATTTGATTGCTAGTACTTTTGTTTAGTGGCAATATTATAATTCTACTACAAATATTTTATTTTAGTGGATGTAAGCATACAGTGTAGGAGGCATACACATCAGGAACAATTAAAGTTCCGTACAGATTTTTTTTTCTGTTAATGCAGCACTCTAAAGCAACGCGAGAGCAAATTTGAAACTGTCGAATGACGAGAAAGACACCTTACGAGTTGGAATCCCGGTGAACCGCCACGTGGAGGGAATGATGCACAACCAATCTGTCGAGGCTCAAAGTCCTC
Source organism: Trichonephila inaurata madagascariensis (assembly GCA_019973955.1). Classification (NCBI taxonomy): domain Eukaryota; kingdom Metazoa; phylum Arthropoda; class Arachnida; order Araneae; family Nephilidae; genus Trichonephila; species Trichonephila inaurata. The sequence continues at coordinate 576,197 of BMAV01024361.1, read as the reverse complement.
CCGGAGACATTGTGTGGAAGTCCTTATGACTTGATCGAAGCTCAAAATTACGAGGTCGATCTTCTACAGCCTTTCCAAGTACGACGTTTTTATAAACTATCAATAAAACCGAATTTACATAAGGATACAATTTGGGCATGGATGGGAAGGATTGATTTTCCGGATAGATATTACTGGATAAACTTAGTGTAAAATTAAAGAAATTTGCTTTCGTATACTTTCATCAAGTTTTCTAATTTAGCATATTTTAAATACAATGATACATTTTTATAGTATTAAATAGATATAGTTACCGTATAGTCAATATTTCGCTATTTAGAATGATTACCGTGCAGCTATATTAAAATAAAACTTTTTTAAGAACAAAAGAAAATTATAACTGTTAATACTAATTTATAGTCCTCATTTCCTAACAATAGTACTGATTCAGGAATTTAAAAATACTTTGCTTTTAATCAATACACTATTAGCAGGAACGGCTCTAAGGCCATGGCCGGTGCGGCAAATTTTAAGAACGGCAAATTTGAAAAATAGATTTGGTATTACGAAAAATTTGATAGATTTTCTAAAATGTTATTGGGTCTGAATTTGGTATTTCTTTTAACGTATCTTAATTTTGGATAGGTAACATCTTTCCTCTCGTTTGCTGGATATTGGTTGGGAGTGATTTCGTGAAAAGGGACGGATGTGTGTAACAGGATGGAACGTAAGCGCGTGCTACTTGATTTGATCCATGAGAGTGCGCGGCTGTGTCTTTTCGCTTACCCTCGCATGGGGGTCCAACTCTAGTAGCCAACAAGCACTCAAGCGCTTGACTCTAAATCCGTTAGTCATGATATCGGGGACATAAGTGCGGCAGAGTGCTTATTTGAAAATGGACAAACAGTGATTTCGGTGGTCGTATACATTTCTTCGAATCAAACGGTTCAAAAAAATTAAAGATTTCCTGCATTTTGTACTTTTACCGTATAACGAAAGTGGTTCTGCTCTTTCAAAAATTATCACTCGCTTCCCCTAATTTTGAGTGGTGATTTTAGCTTTAACTTCAGTTTGCCAAAAGCTGAGCCGCTCATAGCTTTTATGAATGATGAATTCAAGCTTGAAATGAACACAAATTAGAATGTTTGGATTGCTAACAGTGGTACTGCTATTGACGCTGTTTTTCAACGGTTTTTAAATACTTTGAAATCACAAGTATTTGTGTCATATTTTAGTTATCCTAAGTCTATTGTATCCGCTCTTCCCCAAATTTAACAAGAATAATTATTTTTGATAAAATATTGCATTACTCCTTTTGTTAATTAAATACAATTTTCATTAAAGATATAGTAATTATTCGATAGAAAATTATTTCCAATCATACCCGATTTTTTTTCTTTTTTTTTCATATTTTTTTCAGGAAAAAAGTTAATATTGCGTATTTACCACGATAACATATCAGATGTTACACATCATATGCGACTAGTGTAAGACTAGTTTCTTTTTTTTTTTACTTTTTACGCTGTATATTTAATGACAGTTTTCTTTTATGTTGAAACTTGAAGGGTTTGAGGCGGGAGTATGTTAAAGCATAAAGTTTAATATGTTTACACCTCTTTAACTTGTAACTTTCTCCCCACTCCGGAGTGAGGTCACAAGTGACATTCCTTTCACCCTTATGATGTCCGGTTCCAGCTATCCAAAAGGGGACAAGGGTAATAAGAGGTTTGGGTAGATACAGAGCCACAGGAGATGCTTTATTTTAGTCTTGAGTGTAGTTATTATAAATTAAAACAAACGCTTGTGGTCCCCACCAATAGTAGACTATTTTTCGAAGAAATTGAACTGCTTAAATTGACGATTCCTTATCTTCCATTTCATTCGATTGAAATAACAAGTAATTACATCCTTAATTTCGAATTATTTTGAATTTTTTAAG
>BMAV01024361.1:442269-571299 GCA_019973955.1 Trichonephila inaurata madagascariensis | reverse complement strand
ATTAAGCAGGTTGCAAAAGATAAAGAAAGTAACAAATAATATTTGTATCTATTCTAAGTTCCTGTTAAAAAAAATCAAGTTATTTTTTAAGTTATTATTGTAATTTGAAAAGTTACCGATTGCTTATGTGTTTTATTAACGTCATACTTCAAAGGAGCACGAAGACTTATCGATGACACTCTTGACCACGATTGAGCGATAAACATGTCATCTAGGCTAATACTCCATTCTCCAAACTTCTACAGATGGCCGATGTGAAGACTTTTAGCATCAACACATTGAAAGTGCAATATTCCTTTTACACTGCGAGATTTTAAGCTATCCGACTAAGTTCGGAACTGTGATTTTATATAAGCGCATATATGGATAATTTTCATGATATTTAGTGTCACTTAATTAGAATACATGTATAAAATTGTTTTAAGAACATTTTGACAAAAAAAAAATATTTGAATACAATATTTTGGCAAAAAATTAACTTAGCATAACTTTTTTCCAAATGTTCTCCTTTTATAAAAAATGCTTCTAAAATAATAATATTTTGTGTGTGTGTGTGTGTGTGCTCTTTCTCTCTCTTATATAAAGTAAAATCTTCTCCAGAGGGTCTGAACTATTCTTTTTGAAAAATTCACATTATTTTCAGAGTTACAACCAATTGAAATAATTATCGGTGTTTTTTTCTTAAATTTTCTCCCCTCTGCTGTCGAAAAAACATGGATAAACCCACTTCTGAGTTATATATTTCAAAAATTCTAGCTGAACCTCTGTACAGAGATTTGAGATATATACAGGCAAAATATTATTATAATAGAAGCATTTTTCACAAAAGGAGAATATTTTGAATATGGATCATTCTATGTTCATTTTTTGTCAAAATATTGTACTTAAATAAATTTAAATGTATTACTATTCTTAAAACAATTTTATATACATTTTCTAATCTAAGTGACACTAAATATCATAAATATTATCCATTTATACGCTTTTGCAAAATCACGGTTCCGAACATAGTCTGATACCTTAATGACGCTAGGGTTCGAACATTTAAAAGAAACAAAACACAGGTTTGTAATTTATGAACATGATATTCGACTATTGCGGCCACGATGAAGTTTTGGTAGACATATATATATGTATTATATCCCATTTGTAAAAGGTTAGATCATATCCCTTTCCAGAGGCCGGCAATTCAAAATATTACACATCAACGCCATCTAGCGTCCCTTTTGAAACGCCGACATCAACCGTTTTCGGAGAGGCCCACTAACACCCGTCAGGGAAACGTCGTATTTCGCGCATCAGCGCCGTTCGCCCGAGCCAGGCGGTAAGTCTTAATAGCACCATAATGAATTATATTTAATCTCAATTGCCCTCCCTTAAAATAATGCTATCTGACTTTTCTATTCTTTTGAAATATTCCCCATGTAAATACTCCCCTATAATTCAGAATAAATGATTTAGTTTTCAACCAGTTTCTTTCTTTAACTATGTTGTCTATTTTATATCAAAATTAACTAATACACCCTAAAAACCTCTAGACACCACGCCAATAAAAACCTCGCTATCTGAAGAATTCCGACCTTTTGGAAGATTTCGATTGAATTCCCACAGAAATAATTGGGGGATCGCTCCGGGATTGATTTAAAACCTTCTTTTCCTAATCTTCTTCTTTGAAGAAAAATTGGCTTAACGCCCAAATTGAAAACGTTAACTGAAATGTAAACGCGTGGTTTGCCTCTCATAACATACTAACATTATAGCAACAGTGTTCTTTTGTGGAGTTACTTCGTCGTGCAAGCGCTTTGATGAAAAGTCAGTGAGTCCATTTCAAGCTTCATCTGCAGAATACAACCAAGAACTCCTTTTTCGTTTTCAACAAATGTATCAGGTATATACTGTGTTTTTGTTGTTCTTCATTAACAGAAAAGAAATCTAAAAGAATGAAGAATTCGTGAGCCACCGTCATGTTTTTAATAAACAAAATTGTTGTAGCCGATTTCATGAAGTAATTTATATTTTTAAAGTATGTGTGTTTTTTGAAATACTATTTTTCTATTTGTGTATAGAAATCGTATCAATTAAAATTTTCTGCAAGTATATCTTAAAATATTTAGGAAATCGAACTTGATATTCAAGTTATTTTAACTTTTTGCATTTCATTTAAAAACGAATTGATTTATTGTATTTGATATGTTGTACAATGTGCAAAACTAAGAATTTCCGTTTTGTTGCGTCACTGACTTCGACTGGCACTCCTTAGCTCATTAGGAATTCATGAATCCGTCATTCTCAGGACAAATATTTCGCAAAATTTTCGATTACTGATCTCTATACATTTTTCCCGCAGCTGTTGTGTAATAAATTACTCATTCCAGTACTTTGAGAAGAAATTTTGACAGAATCATTTTTGCTTTTCATTCAAACATGTGTTTATTTTTATAATATGTTGATGAAACATCATAAATGATCTAATTTTTAATGGTGTATTTTATCATTCAATATATGAATATTTTGAGTTCATTTTTGACAGAATTATTATGCTTTCTATTGAAACTTGTGCTTATTATTAGAATTTGGTGATGAGATAGATCTTGAATGATTTTATTTTTATTGGTGTAACAAAAATATATATATATATATGAGCTTTTTCTTTAAGTGACTAACTTCTAATTGTTTCGTTTTCATATTAAGAACTTTGAATGATTAAATTCTTTTTCATTTTATAATAAATTTAATCTCAGTTTTTTAAAACAAGATTTACTTTGTTTAATTTATTTTTACTATAAAATTCTTTTTGCATTTATTATAACAAAAGGAGACAACTGATATATTAAATGTTTTTATAGAAGTTTTTTTTTTGGTTGAAATTAATAATTGAAGTATTTCAATTTAAGTATTACGCGTTTTAGCTCTCACTGTTGTTTTTAAACATTATTGGTCTAAAATATTTTTAAGCGTAAAAGTTTTGAGTATTTCATTGCATATTTAATGTATTTTGGTGCATTATAGTTTTATCTTAAGAATTTTGTTAATTGAAAGCGAGATTTGCTATATTATAGTGATACCATTGTTATTGTTGGAACGCGTGACAGTTTTGTTAATTCTTTTAGTTACTAAATAAAATTAAATTTAAATTTTAAAATGGCCTATCTCTCGGCAAAGGTCGACGCGAAGATTTATTCATCTTAGCCACAGAAATAAATTTAAAATTCGATAAATCTATGACCATTGCTACTCTCAAAGACCTAATTACTAGTAGTAAAGAGTATGACGAAGATCTAACCAAAAACCTACACACAACGATAGTAAGGATCGTAAAGCCTAGGAAGAACAATTACGCATAAAAGAACGGGAAGAAAAATTACGCATAGAAGCCAGTGCAGAAAGAATACGCATACAGGAACGAAAAGGAATACACATCGAAAAATTGAAGTTTGGTGAACAAAAACGTAAAGACGAATTTGAATTGGAAAAGTTGAGGATCCAAGCGCAATTTAAATTAGGTGCTGATACATCCGAAGGCAGTAATACTAAATTTCACGTCAAAGAAGTGTCAAAATTTATACATTGTTTCGATTTGAAAGAAGACATCAGTCTTTATCTTAAATTATTCGAACGCTAAGCGCAGATGTTGGATATAAATCAAGAACTTTGAGTTTCTCATCTGTTAGGCTTATTACCGGCTGAAATATCTCACATCATAGCGAGAGAGCCTGAAGACAAGGTTCACTATTACGAACATGTTAAAGACTTACTACTGAAACGTTTTAAGCTAACTCCCGAAAAATTTCGACAGCTATTTGTTTCTCATCAAAAGGCTCCTGAAAGAACATGGATTGATTTCTACCATGAATTAAATACTTACTTCAACGGCTGGATAGACGGTTTAAAGATAGATACTTTCGAAAAATTATCTGATCTAGTCATAACGGATCAAATTAAACGGAAAACACCTTTCGAATTTAAAGAATATTGCTTAGATGAATGGCCAAATATGAACTCTCTTGTTCAATTAGCAGAAGAATTCGAAGACGTTAAAAAGACACTGAAGCAAAAGGGCAATCCATTTGCGAAGAAACAAGAATTCAAACCAGTTGAAAAAACTCGTAGATATGAAATACCGAGAAAATTCGAATACTATAACAGAACAGATAAGAAGTTTCCAGCGTCAACAAATTTCAACAAACATTATGAAGCTCCTTTCACCAAGTACGAAAATGTTCAAAGATGTCAAGACAATGCACAAAGAGGGTATTACAACAAAAATTACGAAAAACACCCAAACTACAATGCTTCCAAGCATACTCAGACGAACTATTCAAAGTCACGAAAATTCAAAGAACGTCCAGAGGAAACTTGCACATTCATCGTTAAGGTAGGTTTACGTACTAAAGAAATATTTTTCGCGGAAAGAAGAAAATCACGGCGCTTATAGACAGTGGTAGTACCGTAAGTTTGCTGCGAGAGAACACAAGCAGAAGAATCATGGACCCAACAAAATTATCGAAGAACAAAATACTTCTCACAGGTATTGGCGAATCACAGGTGACAACTATCGGTTCCTTTGAACATGAATTTGAAATTGACTATGAAAACTACTCATTGACTTGGCATGTTGTACCTGAAGATAAATTAAAATTCGAAGCAGTTATTGGGTCAGACCTTTTGGAACAAACATCGATAAGTTTCACGAAAGAAGGAGTTAAATTCTACAAATATGAAAATCAAGCACTTATGCAAATTATGCAAATATCTGCTGAAAATCTTCAAGAACTAGACCTGCGTCATGTTGAAAATTGCCAAATTAAGAAGAAACTCGAGAAGTTAATACAAGATTACAAGCCAGAAAAAATAGCATCTACCGACGTCACAATGAGAATTATTCTGAAAGACGAAGAACCAGTCTGCCAACAACCTCGTTGACTAGCGTTCACCGAAAGACAAGGGGTAAATGAACAAATAGAGGAATTGGCTCAAAGAAGGGATTATACGTCCAAGTTCATCGAAATATGCAAGTCCGATCGTAATGGTAAAAAAGAAGATGGATCGTCGAGAATGTGTATTGACTACAGAAAGTTGAACCAGAAGCTAGTGAAAGATAAATTTCCCTTACCTCTCATCGAAGATGTTTTGGACACTTTGCAAGAAGCAAAGGTATATTCTACATTAGATTTACGTAATGGCTTTTTCCACGTTGATGTTGACGAAGATTGTAGAAAGTATACGTCCTTTTATCGTCCCAGACGGGCAATTTGAATTCAACAAAGTTCCTTTTGGACTGAGCACAAGTCCAGGAGTTTTCCAACGCTATTTTTCAAGTATATTTAGAGATCTTACATGGAAAGGAATTGTAATCAGTTATTTATATGATCTCGTAATTCCAGCGAAAGACGAAAAGGAAGGTCTAGAAAAACTTAAAATTGTTTTCGAAGTCGCTAAAAAATACGGTTTAGAAATTAAATTGAAGAAATGCCAATTCTTAAAAAAGACAATTGAATTTCTAGGTCACGTTGTGGAAAATGAAACTATTAAACCATCTACTGCGAAGACACAAGCTGTCCGAAAATTCCCCGAACCAACAACGATAAAACAAGTCCAGAGTTTTCCTGGCTTATATAACCGGTTATTTCCGCAAATATATCAAGAACTATTAAACGATAGCTAAACCACTTAGTGATTTAACAAGAAAAGAACATCCCTTTGTTTTTGGGACTCTACAAAAAGCAGCATTTGAGAAGTTAAAGAATATTATGTCCGAAGGCCCACTCTTGCATATCTATAAATATGGAAGAAGAACAGAACTGCATACTGACGCTTGTAAACAAGGATACGGCGCAATTTTATTACAAGAAGCCGAAGATGGAAAGTTACATCCGGTTTACTACATGTCGAAAAAAAAAAACAAATACAGCAGAAGAAAAGTATGATAGCTACGAACTAGAGGTACTCGCAATTATCAACGCATTAAAGAAATTTCGTGTTTATTTTTTAGGACAACATTTTAAAATTGTAACTGACTGTTCAGCATTTCAGAAGACCATGCATGAAAAAGATCTAATTACTCGTAAAGCCAGATGGGCACTCCAATTAGAAGAATTTGATTACGAAATAGAGCATAGAGCTGGAAGTCGAATGAAACATGTTGATGCTCTAAGTCGATATCCAGTAATGATAATCTGTAACGATACATTAACTTTAAAGCTGAAAAAAGCACAAGACGATAGCATCCAAACATTGAAGTCGTTTCTAGAGAAGCAAGAATCAGAAGAATTTTTTGAACGGAACGGTATACTCTACAAATACTTAAATGGTCGAGAATTAATCGTAACTCCTAAAGCAATGGAAGCAGAATTAATTAAATTGATTCATGAAAATGGTTATTTCTCAGTAGCGAAAACAGAAGAAATTGTAAAACAAGAATTTTTTATTCCAAACTTAACCAACGTTTTTAAAAAAGTAATAGTTAACTGTGTCCCATGTATCTTAGCTAATAAGAAAACAGGTAAAAAAGAAGGGTTTTTGAATCCTATTTCCAAAGTAAACATCCCTCTAAGTACGTACCATGTTGACTTCATTGGCCCTTTACCTTCCACAAATAAAAGTTATCAACACGTTTTGACCGTAGTAGACGCATTTGCCAAATTTACTTGGCTATATCCCGTTAAAACTGTGTCTGCTGAAAATGCCTTGGAAAAGTTAAAACTACAACAGAAAACCTTTGGCAACCCTGTAAGAATTATCACTGACAGAGATTCAGCGTTCACTTCTAAATCATTCAACGACTACTGAACTGAAGAAAATATTCAACAGGCAAATAGCAACAGGCATTCCTAGAGGAAACGGACAAGTTGAACGAATACACCGAACTTTGATTCCAGTCCTTACCAAGCTATCGTTAGACGACTCAACGAAATGGTACAAATACGTCGACAGATTACAAAGAATACTAAACAGCACTATATGTCGAAGCCCAAAATGGACACCATTCGAACTTTTAATAGGAACCAAAATGCGTAACAAGGAAGACATTCCAATTAGAGACCTACTTCTAGAAGAAATGGCGGAAGAACTACAAGAACAACGTGAATTTCTAAGGAATGACGCCAAAAAGAACATCGAAACAATACAATCTGAGAACCGAAAGACATACAACAAAAGTAGAAAGATAGCTCCAATGTACAAAGAAGGCGATCTAGTAGCCATCCAAAGGACTCAATTTGGAACTGGACTAAAACTAAGACCAAAGTTCTTAGGTCCTTATAAAATAACTAAAGTGAATTCTAGAGATAGATATGGAGTGGAAAAGGTTGGTCATCACGAAGGACCGAAATCCACCACCACCTCAGCTGATTTAATGAAATATTTTTATACAAATTAAATTTTGAGTACTAATTATTATATTTAATCTTTCTCATATTATATCCTTTTCGAGAAATTAATTGCTATTATGTGGTAAAACCCGTTTCCAAAAATTATCTTATATTCGTTTGTAACAATTATTATATTTTCGTATTATTCTTTACCTTTCGACCTATTCGAAGGATTTTTTTTTTGTGATTTGGTATTTAGTTAATTGCAGGTCGCAATATAGAATATTTTGGTATTTTTATGTTTTATTTTAGATCCGGAATTGTAAGTATCGGGTATGCATCTTTTCATCTGTATATTTTATTATTATGAAAACAATATTTTGTTTGGTTATTGCATAAACATTCATATATTTAAAAATTTATGGTTATAACTGTGAATCCAATTTAGCTCTCTCTTTAGTAAATAATTTAGCTCTCATCACTGTAAGAGCTGAGAGACCAGCTCTATCAGAGGAGGGTGATTTTGTAGGATATCCCATTTGTAAATGGTTAGATCATATCCCTTTCCAGAGGTCGGCAATTCTAATCAAAACAGTATTCCACATCAACGCCATCTAGCGTCGCTTTTAAAACGCTAACATCAACCTTTTTCGGAGAGGCCCACTAACATCCGTCAGGGAAACGTCGTATTTCGCGCATCAGCGCCGTCCGCCCGCGCCAGGCAGTAAGTCTTAGTAGCACCATAATAAATTATATTTAATCTCAATTGCCCTCCTTTAAAATAATGCTATCTAACTTTCCTATTCTTTTGAAATATTCCCCAAGTAAATACTCCCCTATAATTCATAATAAATTATTTAGTTTTCAACCAGTTTCTTTCCTAAACTATGTTGTCTATTTTTTTTCACAATAAACTAATACACCCTAAAAACCCCTAGACACCACGCCAATAAAAACCCCGCTATCTGAAGCATCCAACCTTTTGGAAGATTTCGGTTGGATTCCCACAAATATTTATATATTAGCCCGTAAAATTAAATTTGTAATGCAAATTTAAATTTTCATACAAACCACCAAACATGAAACTTAAAAAACTAATTTTCTTAATCACATATATATTCTTTTTTCGACTCTAAAAAATATTTCATACACAAGTTTTGCATGAAATACACCGTGAGCTTAACAAAAGATAAAAATGAATCTTGCCCTACCAGAAACGAAATTCTAAGACTTTAGAAGAAGGCAATAAAAAAAATATATCTTCTTATAAGTATTCGAGCGAAGGATTACGATTTGACATAAGTAAAAGAACAAACGTAAAAAAAAACCGGAATTATTCTTCAAGTGGAAAGGAACACCAGAACTTCTGATAAGTTTGTCCTAGCACAAAAGTATTAAAGTTCTTGAGGAATGCGAAAATCAGACTTGTGTGTGTCTTCTTAAGACTAAGAGAATGAAATCCAACTTTATGATAGTTCATTTTAAATTGCAATTTAAGATATTTTTTTTCTTCTTTTTTTAAAGAAACAAATATTAAGGTGCTATGGTCACGGATCTTTTCTAATAGATATTGACAAAAATGAAGCAGAAATGCTAGAGCGTTTCCATCAGTTTATGTCTTATGATACACTCACTTCCAAGAGTTAAACACGAAGATGTAAAATGCAAAAAAATCAACAAATACTGCTTTGATTGACACAAAATTTGGCAGTAAAGTAGCATATATTATTATACATAAAACAAAATCAATAATTATATACAGAAATGAAAACAATATTAAATTTTTGTCAGTTTTCAGATAATGCCATACTGGAGACTTAAACAGAATTATACATAAAGTGAAAATAAACAGCATAAAATGAAAAAAAAGACATTAATAGGGTATGTGATCCCCCCCCCTCATCTGTATGCAAAGTTTACACTTTTTGACCATGCTTTCAATTAGGTGGTCAACCACCGAAGAATTAAGCAATCGCCACATTCTTCTTGTAGAGCAGTTTCCAGCTCAGTAAGAGTGGCTGGAGGTGGGAAATGTGAATATACAGTACGGCCGAGAGCATCCCAAAGATTTTCAATGGGATTAAGGTCGGGCGAATATGCTGGCCACGCCATACGTGCAATCCCTTCACTCTCCAGGTAGTCATCGACGATGTCAGCTCTAAGGGGACGTGCATTATCACCCATTAAAAAAAAAGTATGGCCAACTGCTGCAGCGTACAAGCTCACAATGGATTATAGGACTTCATCTCGATACCGGACAGCCGTCACAGAACCCTGTTTAAAGATGTGCAGTTTGGTGCGGTATCCTAATGAAATCCCTGCCCACACCATAATGCTTCCGCCTTGGAATGCGTGATGTTCGGTGATGTTTTGGTGCTGATTGCGTGTTTCTTGCTTACGCCATATCCTTATACGCTTGTCATCTGGCTCCAGAGTAAATCTTGACTCATCTGTAAACATGACATTGCCCCAGTCAGAAACAGTCCAATTGCCATGTTCCCGGCACCACTTTAATCGTGCCCCTTTTTTGATTGGAAGGATAGAGGAACACAAACTCGAGGTACCTGGGCATACAGTCCATTCATATGTAATCTTCGGCGTACAGTAGCTGCAGATATAGCCTTACCAATGGACGCTGTAACCATAGATGTCACACATCTGGAGGTCATTTTGCGATTCCGCTTGGCTACAATTGCAATATATCGATCTTCCGCGGGGGTTGTAACCCTTGGGTGACCGCCTACGGGCATTCGGACAAATGTTTGTGTGGTTTGGAATTGTTTCCCTAAACGTGAAATTACACAATGATGAATGCCGAAGAAAAGAGCAACATCTGTTATCGACTGTCCTGCTTCAATGCGTCCCACAGCACGCCAGCGCTCAGAAGCTTCCATTCGTTTTCTGGAAGTCAGAAACACGTATTTCTTGAAAACAAATTGTACGAAAGTTTTAAACACCTTCTATCAGCACTTACAATCAACTTCTGTAACCCTTCATAAAGCTGGCTTCTAATAAGACTACCCTTTTTGCATATTTCTTGACATCAAAGCACGATTGGCTGTTACCTAACATATTTGCATACTGCCATCTACCTCTGCAGCGAATTGCATCCTCTTCATTTCTGATTGCATTTCGGAAATTAGCATTTTCCTCTCCGTGCTTAACTTTTGGAAGTGAGTGTACGCATTGTAAGGAAATTCAAAATTTCGGAATTTTTAAATTATGTATTAGTCTTATTTCGAGAATTTAAACCTATACCATGAAAAAATTGGTACTTATTATATTAAACCTATACTAGTGATTCATTGCCAAACATGCAAGTTTTTACAAGTTTCAGCTATTTCTTTTGAAATTTTATAAAGAAGCTTTTTTGTCTACATTTTTCAACCTATAATTCCGCAAAGATGAGATGAAATTCTCGAAAAGTCAGCAATGAAAAGGAATTAATATATATATTGCTACTGATTATATGGAAAAACATTTTTATGCCATTATATATTATCCAGTTATAAAATATTTCACATATTGATTCAATGAAAGTTTTACAAGATGAGGAAAGATAATTTAATTAAAAAAGTATTTGGAAGAAATGAAAGTTCTAAGATATTTGAACTGAAATAAATGAGAACTCAATTCTAAATTATTAAAAACATTGTCATGTTACATAAAAGCATTGAATGCAATTTCATCTTGTTTCATGAGTGATTAGCATCGGTTGGAAACAATAACCAAGTTCACAGTATGCATTGCCTTTAGAAAAAAAAAATGTGTGTGTGCTTATGACCACACGATAGAAGTGATAACTTCCACGTTTGTAAAGTTATTTCAGGGATTAATTAGGTGAATTAAAAACAAGGGTATATTAGTAATGTCATATAAAAGAGTATTTATTCATATGTGTGTACTCATTAAGTAATATTTCTTACCGAAATATACAATCATATTTGTGAATTAATTGTATTCTAAGAAGGAAACAATAGGTTCATGGAAGCTGAAATAGGCTAAAAAAAACTTTAGATTCAAAATTATTCAAATATCTATTAAAAAAAACTCCGTCAGGCGTTGTTCCGTACTTCCTCGTGCTTTTATTTGGATCATTTGACATAGTTAAATTGAATTTTGATTTAAAAAAAAATCACCTAAAGGCTTTGATTTGTCTTTTGAAAAATCCACTTTAAAATTCCCACTTAAAATAATAGACAATTTGCTTAGAATAGTTGATCCGGCTTCAGTGTAGGCAAAACTTTATTTTTACCTGAAATTAAATCATTTATTATGTGTAAAAATATAAACAAATTTTCATTTATCGGTAATGTTTAATTTACATTGAAAGTTGAAATTATGAAGTAATTTGTATTGTACTCTAAATTGTTTGAGCCACTGTGTATATTATATATAAGTTTCTAAATTTAAAATTGAATAATCCAAAGTGAGGTTCTACAACAGAAGCAACGTGTTCATCGCCTACAACAGAGGTCTCGTGTTTAAGGTCGCAGTAAAAAATAAGTAATTTTTTGGATGTTGTAGTCCATGAGCTGGCATTAAAAAAAAAAAGAAATCCTTTTTCGATATCCCTGAACTTTCCTTTCAGGACCAGCAAATGGAGAAAGAAGTGATCCCCACGTCCGCTCATTTAGAGAATATTACGTACGCAAAATGAAATGAGGCAATTTTTTATTAAGCCCAATTTCATTTAAAATTTCATGTAAAATCATTACAGCAATTGATTACGATGAAATTTACCGATAATTATCATTCATAATATCTTAATGTACTGCAATAAAATTAAGGATATAAAAACAAATTGCGAATTTTAAAGAAAATGCCATTTTAACAAAATGTTAAAATATCCACTTTCAGAAAATGGACAAAAATTTCACACACATGTTTATGTACGATTATTCAAAATATGGAAAACATTAGAAAACTGAATATAAGAAAACATAAGATGGAAATTACGTAATATTTAAAAAAATAATTGAAGCTTATGACACATTTCCCAAAGCATCATTTCGGATTCAATTGATCGAATAATCAACTATATCAATGTCTTTCGAAGGAAACGACTTTGAGTTAAATGTCAGATTATTTCTTAAAAGAATGAAATCATGGTTGTGCTCAAGAGGTATGTGATGAAATACAGTTGAAAGGTCTGTCCAATTTAGTTGACATGTTTATTATTCTAAATGAATAAACATATCTAAGCAAGAACCCATTATAAAATATTTTTAAAAAATATTAATGCATTGGTATTAAAGTTGAGCTCATAAAATGTTCAGGAGAATTACGTGCAATGTTTTGTAAATTAAGCAGATTTTAAATGGAAAATAAATTTAATGTAGACGAAAGTGTTAAAAATTATAAAATGGACCACATCTTTTTCAATTAAAAAAATACTAGAGAATATTTACCATAATTGAAAATAAGCATGAATGGATAAGAAAATCCGTTCAAATGCTGCGATAAATAAGAGATAAATGTTAAATTCTAAATTTAAGCAAGAACAGGTCCTAAACTTTTGGCTTAATTTCATGAAAATTAGTTTTCTCACTGAAGTTATATTCACACAGCTATATACAATTTAATGCCATTCGGAATAATATATTTAAGCGAAAAATCTTTTTAAACGAGCGACAACAAAAAGAATACAAAAATAAATTAAATGCTGATTATAAAATTTGACTGCAAATAGACTTCGAATTTTAGTGTAAAAAATGCCAGCATTATGCAAACACATGCAAGAATATTCTCAGGAACACCTGTAGTTCAAATAAATGTTATTTATAAGTAAATTACATTAATTTTATGTTAATTTTTTAAATACAAATACAATATATTTCTTTGTCTCTATATGAAGTAAATAGGACATGTTGATTGACTGTAAATATTATTTTAAGGTGTATTCTTCTAAGTGTGTGTGATGGAGTTTCCGCAACAAACACCTGATAATATTAAGAGTTCCTGAATCTCTAGACCAGTGATACCCGACCTGTAGCCCACGGGCTGCATGCGGCACGGCGGCCTATTTTTAGTGGCCCGGTAATGTCCATTGCACTAAGAAAATCAATTATTGGAGAAAAATGGACAAAACATTTAACAGGAAATCCTATCGATCGAGCAATCAAATGTATCAATTTTGCTATCAATTTTTTATAGTAGACTGTAAGCAAGAGTATTTGTCATAGATGAAAGAAAATAGAAATTATCCCTTAACTTAGTAACAATTAGTAAAAATAAATATTTTTTGTGTTCGCGTGTATTTGATAGAAGAGTTAATATTGTTTTAAAATAAATGCCAAAAATGAGTTTTAATATTTTGATCAATTTTATCTGTCAATGTTGCTTTGGTCTTATTGTGTTTTTTTTTCCATTAACTGCATTTTGCGGCCAGCAAGAAATAACTGTCATGTGTATGCGGCCCTTGTGAAATACCTATCATGTGTATGTGGACCAGCGGGAAAAAAGGTTCAGTACCCCTGCTATAGACAAAATTTGAAGACCACAAATTCAGTTTAATATGATAATATGAAGACTATATACATAAATAATTTATATATTAGTTATTTATAAAGTTACAAATCTTTTTCTTTCAAGCAGGTTTGTAAACTGTAAAAATATCAACTTGAATTGACTGCTGAGACTGTTTTTAGAATTTGATTTTTACTAACACCGCACTTTGAAGCTATAATAGGTTTACCGACGAAGAATTTGATCAAAAGACGATGACAACACCTACTCTCCCAATTTCCACAGGATGCCAATATAAGATATTTAACATGTAACACCCCTTCTATACTACTGATCTTCAGTTGCAAACCCACGACTCAACTATTTTTAAAAAGGTATTTTCTAAAGAGCAATCTTATACGAGAGGAAGAGGAATTCACTCATTCTATTTGGATCTGGAGGAAAATTTGGTCGCTCTAGGTGATAATTGATTCAATTGGAAAATAAATAGGGTGAAACATTAGAAACTCTTAACAATACACAGTTTTTTAGATAAGAAGTAATTGAAACATTCTATTGAAAAGTAGATAAGCCCACGTACAGTTTTAAAGCGCGACATTGAGAAAATATCAAAACATTAAAAGTAGATACACTGACTAGACATATTTCCACTTATGCTAAATATAGAAACAAGAAGTAGACGAGTCATTACTTAAAAAAGAACATCATCTCTTTAAATTACTTTAATTTGCTTCTCAACATAGAAACAAAAGACATTATTAAATCCCTCTAAAACTGTGTTAAAATCTGTTACTGGTGTTAAACGAAGGTGTAAAAATTGGAATTATAAAAACATTGAGTCATATTTTAACATTCTGTTTTTTTGTTGTCGCAAAATTATTAACTTATTTTTTGAGAATATCCTTATAAGCATTCATTAGGAATTATTTTATAATGACATAATTCGTCATTATAAAATAACACTTTTCACACACTTTTGCACTTTTCATTGCTTTTTTTTTGTACTGAGTAAATTAATTGGACCAAGCTTCATTTGTCATAAATTCGTTCTTCTACAGGAATTTCTAGTCTGAAACCAGTTTGTACTACGTATGAAAATTTCTCATTTAATATGCAAAGTACTCAACCACTTATTTCCTTATACCCACAAGTTTCCTGAATATTTACTTAATTTACTCGATGGAATCGAAATTATTTTTTGAAGTGATCACTTCTATTGGCGCGATTTGCTGAAGAGCGAACTTGAATGGACGTCACGCTCATTTGGCTTTTTTCGCCTGTATGCGGAAAACGTGTTCCGACAAGATTGTCCACCCCTAAAAAGAAATCACGTGACTAAAAGAGGAACGTTCTCCCTGGGTTTTTTAGCACTCAGTCTTTCTTCTTGTATTCTTATTTAATTAGTTCATCTTCCCACGTGTATTTATTATTCAAGATATATCAGTAAGAATAACTATAAAGAAAGGTACGATATTTATATTTTAGTATAACTTTATTCTTGTGTCATTATTGAATTTCTTTCTTTTTAGATATGAGGGCACGATATAATAAATTGATGCAATTAGGCCAACATCCCTAATTATGTATAAATTTAAGATATTTTGTTTTATATGAGAAATTAGTGTTTTGTGTTTATTCTGTAAAGTTTATTTTTTCATCATAACTTTAATTCACTGCGACCCACACAGGCTTCTAACTTAAGTTGTAAAAATTAAATTTAAATATCTCCTTGACACCAAGACAGCGAATAGAGTATTCACTCACCGATCCCTGACGACCAACAGCAGACGAGCTTCTCGTCTGCTTGCATGAACTTTGGACTTGGATTTTTTGATACCGCTGAAACCAGACAGCTTAGTCCAGTGCTTCTCAAACTTTCAATACTGGCGCCCCCCTTTTCAATCACAATTTTTATCGCGCCCCCCCCCTTATACATTAATAAATTACTGAATGCAATAATAATGCACTTTGACGCTAAAGCTACAATACACGATCTTAATTATAAATCGTACAAATTAATAACATAAGTATTAAATTTTGTATACGTTACTTTTAAACAAAAAATTAAGTAATAGGATAATTATTATGTTATTTTTCCTTTCTCTAATTTTTAAATTGGAACATATTGCAAAATGTGGTGGCTGCTTAGAAGACAAAATATAGATATCAGCTAAATATAGATAAATTAAAAGTAAAAAAAAAAACTTTTTTAAAACAAGCTTTTATTTAAATGCTCTAAAAAGAATAATATAAACTTTTCTTTTAAAAATATTTTTGCTATCAACTTATAAAATCGTTACACAATTTATGATATAAAAGCTGGTCGCGAGATTTAAGTACTCGTTTTTTCACTTAGATTGAAAATTTAAAAAATTTAAATCAATCAGATCAAGTTATTTAATTTGCTTGTTTATCAACACAGGTAAATCTCGCGACAAGCTTTTATATCATAAATTGTGTAACGATTTTATAAGTTGATAGCAAAAAAATTTTTAAAAGAAAAGTTTATTTTATTCTTTTTAGATCATTTAAATAAAAGCTTGTTTTTAAAAAGTTTTTTTTTTTTACTTTTAATTTATTAACATCATACCTTTGTGAATCCGGATTTTCTGCGATGGCTATTTTGAAGACAAAATATAGATATGAGCTAAATATCAAAAAATAACTCTGAGTGTCAATTTCTAATTTTTAGCTTTCCTTTGAAAAACTTCGCTCTGCAAGACAAGCCCATGGGGGGAAGTCACTGATAATTATTAAACTTGTTCTTATAATGGCTGAAGTACCCACTTTTAACACGAGTTTATTTTTTTAAAAAGTGATAATATATTATTCTTGATATAATAGCTTAATTGTAAGGAGAGTAAAACCAAGTGCATGACAATGTATACAAAAATGTAAAATGATTTATTGAAATGAATACTCATATTATAAACGGTTTTGAATGAACTGTAATTTTAAGCCTCGCAGAATTAGCATTTAGAATAAATGTTAAGTAATAAAAAAGAATATAAAATTCTAATGAATAACAAATGTGTTATTTTTTTAATATTTAAAGCGAGAAAACTTCAAAATGTTTTAGCCCGGGATCAGGTGTGCACTCGATACTAACGTTAATGGTCGTGGGGAGTGATGCACTCCAATTCTTTTTTTTATAATTATTTTCAATATACAAGATAAAAACCACAATTTCAGTGAATAATTTAACTAAGAGAAAATATACTTACCTATTTCAAGGATTTTTCTGTTTGTCTTTCATAAATTGAGAAAATATCCAATAAAACTGAACTAAATTGTTCCAAATGTACGTGACCTTAATAAAGGACACAAATCACAGACACTTTTTGCTAACATTACAGGAAAGTTATTTGCAAGCAAAACTGTCACATTTTGTTCACGTTATTGTAATTTTAATGTCCGTTGATGATCGACAAATATCCTGTTGAACTTTTTCTTGCTTGTGTCTTTTTGACAGGGTGAAGTGCATTTTGCGGTACACTTATGGCTTTGTATTTTCTCGATAAAGTTCTTAATGTAGCTATTGAAAATTTTCCTTCCGTTTCATGTTTATTGCTTTTCTAAAATTTACTTTCGCCAACATGATTAATATGCATTATTTCAGCAAGTGTTTCCCTTGTTTGATCAGCTTCAATTTCCTTTCAGAGAGATCACAGATGTCCAATTCTTTTTTCATATTCTGCTCATTTACATTTATAAACCATAATCAGTCGTACAACATCACAATTAAAACCACTAAGTTATTCATAGGGGAAAATGGAGCACGTTCAAGAAAATATTTTTGAAAAAAAGTGATCGTGCCGGAAACTCGGTCTAAACAAGTATCCTAAGATTCTAAAAAAAACGTTTGCCACTCCCAAAAAAGGAGATATGTGATCAATTCATTTTAGTTCCCATTAAGACTGTTATATTAGAAGATTCTCTGTCAAGGTCATTGGTAATAAATAAACAGTTTTCCCAGAATTAACGATTTTTGTATTGTATGTTTCAGTAGACTCATAAAAATAAATCTTGGCCAATTAATCCTTCAAAGTGCTCAATATGCTTATCCATGTATCATAAAACTCTTTCACATAGTGAAAAAGCGCAACAGAATTATATAATTTTCAACTTCCCTAAAAAAGGGGATGCAGATAACATACCAGTAAGTACGAAAGTAAGCAAAAGTAATATTTTAGATTAAAAGAAACGTAATAAAAAATCTCTCATCGTAGGATTACAGCAAAGCAAACAAAATATTTTCTTTTACTTTTGATGACCTTTTTTCACCAGATGATATGTATAAATCATGTCAATGTAGATCTGTATTTTTTTATTATATCAGAAAGTATTTTGTTTTTTTTCATTCCAGTAAATTAATTTTTTTTAACCTTTTATTTTCGATATGCTCGCGCCCCCTTGAAGGGATATCGCGCCCCCCCAGGGGGGCGCGCCCCACAGTTTGAGAAACACTGGCTTAGTCCCTCCCACTTTCTCCTTCCACATCCACCAATCAGGACACTCTGTTTCCATCCAGGCCACTCAACGTGAAGAGCCCAATACACCCAGTATGGGACGGAGGAACGCTTCGCGTTCCAGCTCCCAATGATGTTCAGCTTAGGCGAAAGTCAGTAAAAATGTTATTAATTTCTTAACCTAAAGCTGCACACATTTTATACTAATGCATCGCTTTTGTTGTGGGCCCAACCGGCCCACAATAATAAACTTGACAACCATATGTTTCGTTTTTTTTGTTTTCCAAAAGATGAACAGTTGATGCAAATTTCAAAAGGGGCAATCCCTAGGAAATTTAAAAATAAATCGGATGATATTTCAATAGAAGAGTATCAAATTTCAAGTACAGAGAGGGTTATTGCGTTCATAATAAAAAATTCGAATGCTACGATTACAAATATAGATTTGTTGTAGATAAAAAAATTAATTTCGATTCAGAAAATGTCGAAGGGGCAAAATATTTGAGACTTCTGGATAGAGGAGGTTTAAAAATGTTCACAGATATTGTTATAAAAATCATTTCAACACAATATTTTATTTTTAATTTGTATACCGAAAAAATTCGAGTTAAAATATCTTAAAGTTGATTGCCAACTATCTTGCGTTACAAGAATAATAGTAGCATATCTGGAATTAAGGGAAATGTGGAATGTCTTGCATTCGTTGAATTCATGTTCTGTAAACTATAACACATTTGCATTTTCATTTTTAAAAAAAAATATTAATTACATTTGGCTATATATGCTTAAATAATTAATCAAAATAGAACAATGAAAAAACTTTAACGACGATGGATAATCAAAAAATGAAGGAACAAATTCGATATAAAGACTTTTTTGAAAAAAATGGCATTGTTTTTAGGGGGGGGGGCACTTTTGTTGTCAAGGGAAGTATAGAGTTGCAAAATATTATCCCCCCGCCACTTCCAAAAAACATGAAACGCGGTAGCTTGTCCTTCCTCCCCCCACCAATATTCCATGAAAGTGAAGCTCCTTGATTCCACTAAATGGGACTCCCCACCTCTCACCTCTTTTAAGGAAAATAAATGGCGAGATTCTTTCTACTGAATCATTTGAGTTTGATGAGTCATGAATAGGAGAAATTTTTGCAGCGAAATGTCGAGCAGAAAATGGACAAATAATTCTAATGGTTACTATCTATATTTCACCCAATTAAAGTGTAAAGAAAATTATGGAATTCATTTACAAAAATTTAGTTGTCTACACTGTGTGTGAAGCCGGATCAACTCTTCTGAATAAAAAATTGCCTATTACTTTAAGTGGGGATTTTAATGTAGATTTTTCAAAAGACAAATCAAAGCCTTTAGTAGATGTTTTTAAATCAAAATTCAATTTAATTATGTCAAATGATCCAAATAAAAGCACGACAAAGTAAGGAACAACGCTTGACGGAGTGTTTTTAGATATTTAAATAATTTTGAATCTAAAAGATTTATAACCTATTTCAGCTACCATAAACCCATTGTTTCCTTCTTAGAACACAATTAATTCACAAATATGTATATTTAGCAAAAAGTTTTACTTTACGAGTATAGACACATAATTAAATAATTTTATATGACAATACTAATATAATATATCCCCTTGTTTCACTTAACTAATCATTGAAATAACATTACAAAATTTGAAGTTATCACTTCTAACGTGTGGTCATAAGCACACACCCTCTTTTTCCTTGAAAAT
This sequence comes from Trichonephila inaurata madagascariensis, assembly GCA_019973955.1. Classification (NCBI taxonomy): domain Eukaryota; kingdom Metazoa; phylum Arthropoda; class Arachnida; order Araneae; family Nephilidae; genus Trichonephila; species Trichonephila inaurata. The sequence continues at coordinate 551,309 of BMAV01024361.1, read as the reverse complement.
TAAGTTGCTGATTCCAGTGTATTTGCTATGTGCATACAATACATGTTTAAAATACATTTTAAACTATGTTCCATAAAAAAGAAAAAAATCTGAAGCAAACATTTGTAACTTACCATTTTTGTAATAACTATTTGTACTGATTCACTATTTTATCAAGTGAATTGTATGTGAATCTTCATTAGTGATGGTCCATATATGTAAATTTGATTACAATTTAATGATAAATTTCTTATAACCTGTTATATTTTTTTATTCGTCGATGCTAATTTTCGCATACCTCTTAGCCTGTATAAGACGGGCACTCGATATTGTAACAGAAAGTAATAGTCTTTTAAAGGAAGGGTTTATTTTTGAAAAATGAACCTTTCCTCTCTTAATTGCTTTCTGTATGCCTAGTGCCATTAAAAAATTGTTTTCTAAAAAGGTCAAAAAATATCTTTTGCCTTAATTGCTGAATTGAAAATATCGATTAATCAGTCAGTGTGAACACTGCACATGATCTCGTTCTGATGCATCATGGATGTGTCAATCCTTCATAAAAAGGAGGCAAGATGGGTGAAAGACATTTCTTAAAGAAAATTCCTTCTCAAAACAAGCAGTCTCCTAAAAGCCCTTCTTTGGGAACCCATGAGAATCCTTTTACTGTGACCAAAGTTAGCAATGTTTTGGCATTATAATGACACTTCTAAACACTATTCACGCATAGAGATTTTTGTCCAAAATAAAATTATGTAGTTACTTACATTTAAATTAGGTACTTACATTTTACTACGAACTTGGATATAATCAAGCACTGAAGACGCCAATTATTGAAACACAGTCTTAATGGGTTTCCATAAGAACTGGAACCTGAAAAAATAAGAATGTTTTGTATATGAAACAAAAATTTAATATTCTTTATATAAAAAAGTAAAAATATGTTTTATTAAATGTTTTCAGGCATACTTTTTGTACGATTTTAAAAATTACATGTGGGCTCAAGCAATATTAAAAAATATTGTGAGCTTGTTTTTACTCCAACTAGTTGTGTTTTCATTCCTCTTTATTGTAATCATTACAATGGCTTGCGTGAAGTTCACTGTTTTTTTTTAATAAATACCTTATAACAGCTATGCAAGGGAAACCGATTTAAGTAAAAAGTGTAGTTTTCTATGGTTAATATCTTATGACATATTCACAAAATATTCTTGTAACATAATTAGCAAATTATATTTAATTGCCATACTATTTAATAGAGTTAAATATCATTCCCCAGTTTAAAACTTTATTCCATAACTCTTACAACGTAAACTCTTAGATTTTATTGCGACGCTGGCTTAGAAGATTGCATGCATTTTTACACAAATCCATTTAAAGCCTTTATAGAAATTATATTTCCGAAGAATTTTTTTTATTATTCTGCTTGTTGCTTTTGTTCATAGTAAAAATCAAATACATTCATACTTCAACTATATAATTGAGGCAACTTTTCAGGTACCGCTTTGTTGACTACAAAACCCCTATATCATGAAAGTACAAGAAATATTAGTACATCATTTTTAGTAAACCTATATTTAGAGTAGGTAATAAAAATATTTTGCTACAGTTCATTACATTGTAGAAATCCTGGAATTATCTTTATAATAATGTGATAGATAACCATTACTGAAAATTTTTAAAACGAATATTATAAAATAGTTTATGTTCGGTAAAGAAAAAAGGTCATATTCTTAGAAAGGCCTTTTAATTAGATCCAATATCACAAAATTGAGAAGATTTAGCTTCATTAAAAACATTATTTATCTGAGGAAGGGGTTAAATTAGTGCTTCTCAAACTCAATATTTGCGACCCATATTTCAATCATAATTTTCATCGCGCAACCTCCATACAATAACATTGTATTGATTGAATTCAGTAATAATATACTTTGACGCTAAAGCTACAATGTGTGACTCTATTTATAAACAGAAGAAATTATCAAGATAAGAACAATATTTTGTATGCAATATTATACTTGACAAGCAGATAGAGTCACGTGTAATTAAATAACTTCTTAACTTGTAGTATTGTTAAATTAATTATCAAATACATTGTGTGTGTGCAGTACTGATTCATTTATAAGTATTTTATCATTGTAAATGCGTATTTTTTATTTTGTTTTGCTTCCTTTTCAGCAAATAATATTAAAAAATTTTTTCCTGAAGTGCTCGCATCCAAGTTTATCATGCTGCCCTAGGGGGGCGTGCCCCACAGTTTGAGGAAAGCTCTGTTAAATACTTTTTTCCCCCTTTTTAGCAATATTTAGAAAAATTCTTCCATATTCCGGTTTACTATACTTCCTCTTCCTCTTAACAATTCCTTTTCCAATATCCTTTTCCTTTAGTTAAGGGGGCATAGTACCTTGCGAGAAAAAAAATTGTTCGTTGCCATATACATGTTACGATTCATCATAAGTTAACAAATTTTGCTAATTTTGATCTGAATTTTATATATTATCTATAACAATGTATAAACTTTAAGAAAACTAGAGAAATTTTGTTCTTTAATAAATACAAATTTTTTTAAAAAAAGATAAATATATATACCAAATTTAAAAAAAAAAAAAATTACTTACCTCCTGTTCCCGCAAGATAATTTTTAAATTATACACTTTAGAATCTCAATTTTTGCATTAAATTGAAGCTAAATGTAACCTTTATTCTGTATACCACTTAATTGAAAGATATATTGTATTTTAATATTTTTTAAAATTAAAAAATTCATAAAAAATAATTTTTTTAAAAATCTCAATTTTTATACAGTTGCAAATCAAAATGTATTAAACCATAAAACATAATTGTGGCATACAGAATAAAGAACTATGACTAGAATATGCATACCAATTTTTGTAGCTCTAGAGTAAAAACTTTTTTACAATCTTGCGGGAAAGTGTAAAAAATTGAAACTGAGAAAATCAAGTTTAAAGATTGACATTTCAATATTTCAAATAAAACTTAATACATACTATTTAAAATGATCCTGCTTCATATGTAGGACCTTCTAGTTCTGTAAAATGCTCATTCGTGGCTTTTTTTCTCATTCTGCTAGCCCTACGGGCCTCTAATGTGTATGATCTGGATTTAATTTCGGCATTTTTTATGCGTGCATAATTGGCCTTAAAGGCAGAGGTAACAGTAAAATGTCCTATTTTAAATCCAAGAGCTTTCATTATCCTTATACGTCCCGTCATTCCCTCATTAAACATCACTATTGCCTCATTTACTGCTACGTCTACAATATTTTTAGATGACCCAGAAGTTTTGGGGCAGTACTTCCAAACAGTCGAGTTGAACGACTCATTAGCGTTTTGCGTTTTACCCCCCACACATTTTTTCAGCAATTTTGGTGCAGATAGTTCTGCTATTATAGGCTTTATTTCATCCATTATGGCAATTGGCACAGTATTTTTATGTTTGAATGAAGCAGCACTATTTGTAGCAACTGCCTTTTGATATTTGCACCACGAAGTACCACCAATTGGGCAGAAGTGATGCATAGGTTCCTCATCAGTGGACCTATAATGACAATAAATTGCCCATATGGCCAGACGCATATCACTAACAGAGCTGTTATTCTGTCTAATAGCATTGCCATAATAGGTGGTAATTGTATCAATTAACTTATCAGTCAGACGATTTTTACCGCTGATACTCTTACCGTTTGATAATTTTTTGCCACGATTCATTGTTTTTAATTTTCGCAGTCTAGCACCCATACGCTTTTGTATGTGGCCAACACATTCAACTTTTTCAATAGAATATGGTATTGTCCTTTGAAGCTCTGGGAAGGTTTTTGTGTCCCCATTGCCGATATACTTAGTATATTTCACATTTCGTTGTGGCACCGATCTTTGAAATATTTCCTTCATCCCGTCTACTTCCATTTTACTGGAAGAACCAATATGGTTCTTCACACAGTGTGGTTGATGTTTCAATTTCCACTCTACATATGAATGTCCAGATTTTGGACCTCGCCATTTTTCACATCCTTTACAATATGAAGAGAGAACAGCAACATCAATTACTTTCCCCGTAACATCTCCAATGACACTACACACACCAATACGTGAAGTGTGTCCACGTGTTTTCCACGTACCGTCACCACTGACACAGATTTCGTTAATTCCAGAAGCTGATACTTCTTCTTTCGCAGCATTTTTCATGGAGTCGTCTGCTACTTCACGACTGGCCAAATTTATTTTTCGCAGGATCCTTTCGTATGACGTTTGTGATACTGGTGGTGGCAAATCCATTGCTGTGCAAAAATTCTTTATTCCACAAAAACCTAGCCCTACTGTGCGCATAGCATAGGTTATTCGTGTATTTACTTCATAGTCCTTACTTGAAGCAATAACTGAGGAACTTTTAAAAGTGGTCAATGTACTGCATGAGTAGCATTCAACATTAAACTCAGACACCAATCCATACAAAGTCTTTTCTTTTAGAACTGCTTTAGTATTGCAGTTAGGACATATTAAATATTTAGATAGTTCAGATAATAAAATATCAATGTTTATCAATCTATATCCATTAGATTGATTGAAATTTTTAACTTCCTTGTCAAGATAATTTTCTTTGCACAATTTCTTAGCTGAAGCAGATATGCAGTCAACATCATGCGTATCTGACACTTTGCGAGTATATTGGTTCGCATGAAAACGCTTTCGTTTTCGGCGATAGTCACTGCCTCTACGTTGAGCTTTACTAGACATTTTTTAGTAATTAATAAGAAGCAAAAAAAACTTCAATCAACAAAAATTTAAAAAGCTTACGAATTACGAGAATAACGAGAGAAAATTCAATAAAGCAGCAGTAAACAGTTTGAAATACAAATGTAAACAAACAATACTTGGAATTAGAGCGGTGCTGAGTTGCAAACTTCCTTCTCTAATTAAAAATAGATCAAATTAAAAATTAGCAACAACTGGGGAGAAAATAATTTCAATAACGCCATCGATTTCAAAACAGAAACTAACGAACATGATTTGTTTACATTGGGTTTAAATGGACAATCTAGTGCTGACGTTTGATATTTTTTATTGCTATTGCCGTAATTTTGGTCCGATTTTGACGCGGTTTGTTTTAAAATGCTCCTAACAGTCTGTATTAATTTTTAAAAATATTTTTGAAAAATGGATTTTTTTGCGGTGTAAAGGTACTAAAGGAAATATTACTTCCTCTTCCTTTATAACAATTTGCAAGTAATTGCACCTCTGGAATTTTTCAAAAATTTATCACTACTCATTTTCCTTTAATTTAAATATTAAAATGCAAGCGATTTTCTTGAAAGATGCTTATCCATAAAATAATCCGAAATGTCCCATAATTACATAAACAAGCCATATATATGTTTGCAAGTTATTAATATAGTTTATTTTTTAAAATTAAAAAAAATCGATCACGCGAAGAAAGATAAGCATGTATTACCTCTAGAGTTGCTTTCTAAATTGACCGATTTTTTACCAGATTCCCCTTGAACTTTTGTAAAATGTTTTAAAATAGGTAATAGGATCATTTTTTGATAAAGGAGTATTACATTTATATGTTTAATGTATCATTAATATTTATTTATGCAATTGTAAAACAAAAAGAAACTCTTTGTAACTATTATTCAGTTTTAATCAATAGCTCCAAACCTTCATTTAACAGCTCGGTCTTCTATGTCTTAGGGATACGTGTTATTTAACACGTGTGAGTAAATAAAGTTTGATACATTTTTTTTAAGTCTTATAGAAAGTCAAATTCAGAGAATATTTCTAAGTCAAATTGTGCTGCCATTTACAAACATTTTCTTTTTAAAATTGTAAATAATTACACTTTTCAAGAATACAACACACTCTATATATTTTCAAAATTACAGATAGCAGCATTTATTTACAATATTGTAAACGTTGGTTATTGAGTTGATTAATTATTAATGTCGCACTACGAAGTCTATTGACGACGGTGATTTTATACCACGGACAATTTAAGTGGACGAAAACCGAGTTTGAACTTATACACCATGTCAAGTAGGTTATTAAAATCAAACATCATTCGCACCAAATTTAAATCTTGTTATCTAAGCCAAATTTTCTCTTTCAAAAGCATGGAAGTCATCTAATGATTTTAAAGTTACGGCCTGGTGGTTTGATTTTAAAAAAAAAATATAGTAAAATCTTATATTGAATGTGTGAGTTTTGTATTAAACCTTTCAAACTCCTCCTTTGTAGGATTGACTGTTCATTAATATCTCATTTAAACACCCCATAAGTTCTAGAGGTGAACGAACGAGGCTAATTTGATGTCGGAGTGCTACGCGCCAAGTTGTTATTTATGTTTGTAAAGATGGGCGATAATATTACAATATGGTTACCTTCATATTTTTATTGTGAGGTAATGTGTTTGCTTTTGGGGGGGGGGGTGAATATTAAAGTAAATTATTATTTTGTTTCCCGCGGTGAACCTATTAATTTCAAACGATTTAAATTCGATGTCTTTAAAAATTTAACCATTTTCATTGTAATCATTGTTCAAGCTATTGCTTCAGTCTTCTATTGTATTTTGTGCTATTTTCGAAATATGAGTTCCAAGATATTTTGTTAAATAATACGAGGGGAGGGGGCTGCACTTTTAATGACTGCTACAAATTGCCTATTTTCACTTTATTTTACTTTTAAATAATGCATTTTTAAACTTCCTTTGTTCAATGAAATTCACTAAAGGAACTCGTAATTTTTGGAATATTGCAAGTTATCAGCAATTATTAATTGATATTCATTGTTGATTAATTTGATATATATTATGTAATTATTTTACGTACTATACTGTTCGAATTAATTTGGACAAATGGGAAAAAAATTTTTTTTCAAGAACCTTAGCTTTTAATCATTATGCACCTTAAGAGTAGACTGAAAAATATCTGTATTAGTACAAAATGTGTCCTCCTGTAGCAGAAATGACCTTTACAACACGTCTCGGAATTGACTCCTCTTGAGTAACACAAATGTTCTTGATTTCATCGCTGTGGAACCACACTTGTATAACACTTTTTATAATTTGTTCTGTTGTCGATCAATTCATCTTAGCTAAATGATTCTTGAGAATATGCCATAAGCTCTCAATAGGATTTAATTCTGTTGAATCACCAGTTCTGGTGAATTACCAGCTAATCAAGCACTTTTATTTCGTTTTCCCGTCTAAAAATTTGGAATAATTTCGAAGTGCGACAAGGGGTCAAGTCATGTTGATATGTTCTGTCAAATGTTTCCCTTCGTGAATGGAACCATCTACTGCGTAACATTTCTATGTATTTGATAAAATTCATCATGCCTTTAGGAGGAACTAAGCTTCCAGTGCCATTTGTTGTGAAAAAATTCCAAAACATCTGTTTAGAAGGATGTTTTATAGACCATTGGATATGATCTCTCTGGGAGCAGAGTTTCACCATCACTTTTTCTAACTATACTTGATTTGTATCCCTGGACAAATTAATATGTTTCATGACTGAATATCACCATCCAGTTGTTAACAGTTCATGATCGGGTTTATTTTGGCCCATGCTAAACAGTTTTTCATCATTTTTTGAGTTAGAAATTGTTTTTCTTCCTCAATCTTCTTGCCTAATGGCCAACTTCCATAAGCCTTTTCGGTACAGTAGAGATACTCAATAAATCCCTTCAAAGGTCTGTTATTGTCTTTCTTCGTTTTATTTTGGTATTACTTTTTAGAATTTTATTAGTTCTTGGAGTAGTTTTCCGTTTTTGCCCACATTTTCCCTTTTCATTTTGGAGACGATGATCTAAAGTCCTGAAATGTTCTTAAAATTCTCACAACACTGGATTTGTCCACACCGACTGCAGTAACTATATCTCTCACAGTCATAGAAATGTGTTTAATAAAAACGATTATTTTGGAACGCTTCCTCGGATTAATATCTATCTTTGAACAAGCAAAAGTAACACATATTACACTAAACGCAAAATTATAATGGCGAGCTCCCCCACTGAAAGGCTCACAACCATTTATTAAAACCGATTAAACAAGTGCTTTAGTAGATATCGATCCTCCTCACTATTTCGAGACCAATATAATTGGTTTGAGGTGGTTCGAGTCATCACTGGTAATCATATACCAACTTAAGCAAGAAAAAGATGTTTGTCCGAATTAATTCGAACAAAATAGTATAATATAATTATATGATGCAATTATCATTATATTATGTGATAACTATATATAATAATTATATTTTATGATTATTATATATAATAATTATATTTTATGATTGTTATGTATAATAATTATTTTATAGGATTATTATATATAATAATAATATTATAGGATTATTATATATAATAATAATATATATGATTGTTATTTTATTTTACAGAACATAATTATTATTATTATATTACTTATTGATTGATACATGCTATTTTCAATCTATATTCGTATGTTCTTTATTTGAAATATTTTCAAAATAGTTCCTTAAAATTATTTCCCTGCCAATTTGTTATAGCTAGGCTGCCGTCTTGGATTCCATATCACTCGACAACAAAGCACTGCTTGGGGGCGATTAATGAATCGCGTCAAACAGAGCTTGGTAAGAAGCACTCCGATATCAAATTAGTTCCAGAGAAAGTAAGGATCATTTGGCTATGTTACAGAATGTAGTGTGAGAAATTATATTAACGATGCACTATAAAGCAGCATGAGAGCTATTGGCCGCGAACCTGAGCATGAGAGCAGCATGGGAGCTATTGACGAGAATGACACCTTAGCTGGCCCCCCTCTCCAAACTACCACACCACGCTAACGGAAGAACTTTTAGCTCGACAGTTTAGTATCTCGACCCCTATACACAGTGGATCTTCAGTGGCACCAGGATTCAAACCCGCGACACGTTGACCACAAGTTCATGCCCATAACCAATAAGCTGCCGCGGCCACATTTCGAGATTGTAAATCCAGCGCTTACATAAAAAAAAGTACCCTCCAAGGAGTGCCGCGAGACATGAAGAAAGGTAATTTTACATCATGGCAACACAACCAATTCCTAGAAAAATATTCCAGAAAAAAATCAAATATACATATTTAATATAATTTCTTCACTGAAATTACGTTAGTGTTGTATATAATTCTTGTAATGGTTAATTTCTCTTTTCTAAGAAATTTTTAAAACCTTAATTTGTTTGAAAAGTTCCTTTTTATCTATTTTCACAATCCGTTCTTTTAGGTTTCCTGAATTATAAACTTAGAAAAGAGTTTTTATGTAGTATGATGTAGTGTTTTTTATATTTTTGAACGTCATCAAAATGTTACCGGATAAAAAATAACTTTCTGGCTTTTCGTACTTTCTTTTCGCGGTTCAGCGTTTAAACACAAAATCCCTCTATTTTTCCACAATATTTTTTGTTCGAGTATTTTCTTTTTTATCTACACCGTGGAATACCAATAAATTTTACCACTTTCACTTATCTCAATGCAATTTGATAAGATGCTTTTTGGCAAAACCATTTAGAGTATTTCGGTATGGTACATGCATATCTTAGTAACGTTTATTCATTTTTTATGGTGAGAACATTCCGCATCAAATGGTCGCTTAGAAGAACTAACCCATTATTCGGCATTTTTATACCCGAACTAAAATTAATTTGTATCCAATGCTTAAGAAAAGACAATTTTCTGACTTTTTAATTATCAATTATATGACATTTACTTGAAACCAACTTTATTAGGTCAAATTTTAATATTGTATCTAGCATATTTTACCCGAATTTTATTAATGCCTTTTTAGCAAAGAACTGAAATACTAAGTTAATTTGTATTAATAAATTACATTTGTTCTTATTTATATTCGTTCATTTGTTTGTAAAAAGATTAAATTTTGTAAAATACTTTTCAACCTTCAAAAGGATAGAAATCGAGAGTCCAGAAATGCAAAACACTAGATTTCTTTATGAAGTTAGGTTGTTGACTGATTCACGTCGTTTTATCCTTCATTTTTTAATAATGTCGCACTCTAAAACAACGCGTGAGCTGTTGGTGGAAAAAAAAAATACTCCTATAATTTTGCACCTCAGTCAATTGAAGATGATACCTGAGCTGGCATCACACTCTCCAAATTTCTACCTTTTGCCAACCTGAGTGCCTTGACAGATTTAACGCATATCAGCCTTACGGGGTAGATATTTAGTGGTATTAGGGATTGAATCCACGACGCGATAGAAATAACTCGACAGCAAGCTTCCGATCATGATTACTAGGTTATCGTGTCCACTTGTTTCAGGGGTAATAATGCTTTCATCTGTATAGAAAAGTACAGTAAAATTATATAATGAATATGGGGATTAAGTGAAGTTACCTTGTACTTTCAGTTATTAAACCTGAGTATTAATGCAATTTCGTGGAATTGTCTAAAGCAGCGGCTCCCAAAGTGGTTTATATCGACCCCCAAGGGACTAGGCTGACCTGAAAAGGGTTCACGCCAGAGAAAAAATTTTTGGGTCCTGAGCAGTAAATGGGGATCTACGACAGTTGCTCTCATTAAACCAGATCGCGCGCGAGTTTAATTTTAAAAGAAAACTTAATCAAGGGGGGGGATCAGATTTTACCTATTTAATAGATTTCTAAATTTAATGAGGATAATTTGCAGTTACAAGGAAACAACATAAATTTTATTAAAACAAGGTTCATCCTTTCAGCGTTTCTCGCTAGAATTAAGCTATATTGGACGTCGCGAATTTTTCCAGTTTCTTAATTTCTCACAGTAGGAAAATGACACGTTTTAATCTACTTTCGACATTTCAAAAATAATGCCCCTATTCAAATATTGAAACTACGTTTGAGAGTGCTTTGATTATGGTAACACGTCAGTAGTCAATGAATCTATAGGGTCTCATTGAAAAAACAATAAATGTATTACAAGAACAACTGATCTGAATGGGTTGATCGATTGATTGAATTTTAGCGTCACACTGTTCAGCTACACGAGGGCTTTTGGCGATGGACCACGTCATTTTGAACCATGGTCAAGTGACGTGGACGACACCTGAGCTGGCACCCCCTCTCCTAACTACCACACCACACCAACGGGAGGACGTTTCAGCTCTCGACAGATTTAACGTGCATCGCTGCCCTACACGGCGGGTCTTTAGTGGTACTGGGCTCGAACTCGTGACAAGGCAAGCAACGATCCGATACCTACACCACTCGGCTACCGCGGCCGCTTGATCTGAATGGGCACTAACAAAGTTCTTAAAGCATTTATTTGTTGCCATTAAAAGTTTTGAAACCGTAAAACCACAAAAAGCATTTGTATGTTGCTCAATTATTTTATGCAACACAGTTATTTAATGCATTTATTAAACTTTAATTTAATTAATTAACAAATGTTTTTTTTAAGTTTTAAGTATACTATCCTTCCCTATAGTTAGAAATTTAATTTTTTTAAAGTAAGTAGCTTTGCTCCAATTGTAAAAAAGAAAAGACCTAAATTAATGTTTGTAAAAATTCAGTATTAGGTAAGGAACGGTCTATCCAAAACCTATAAACAAGGCAAGGGGTCTACGAGACAAAAAAACTCTGGGATATAATATTAAGAATTCTATAAAGATAACTACAAAATTTCAAATTCAGACTTAAATTAATAAACTTGCAAAAAAAATAAGAACTTTTTAACTCATCAGAATGAAGGACAAAAGTGAACTTTTGTTCTTCATATTGATAGGTTACATGTTCTGTTTATTTTTGTCATTTTATTTTCAAAATTTTGTAGTTATCTTCATAATGTTCTACAATTTATATAAAAGATTTGTGATTAAAATAATAAATTATAGAGTTCTTTTTAAAAAAAAAAAATCCAAAGCAAGCCTTTACTTATCCCCGTTACTGCACATCTTTTTCACGTCAATTTCTTGCAGTCTTTAATGATCATGGTAAATATATATACGTACTCTATATATAAACACAATAACTCAGATTCCATCAAACTTTACTTTTATAGAACCCCCTCAGGTCTTAGAAATCAATCCTCCCAAACTATATTTCATGTAATCTTGTATAATGAAGCTTCAAGAATTATTGCATTCATCCATTATGTACCACTATGGCAGTATTTCGGCACTATTTTAGCATTGTTTTACGCAAAACAATTACTAGAAGCAGATTAAAAAAATATATACTATCTATTCTTTTTAGTAATGCCAGAAGATAGGAAAAAATATAAAACTTGATTTCCATAAGAATCTCATTAATAAAAGGAGTGTACTGAAGAGAAAGGTAATCACAACTCTTCACATCAAAACTAAAATTCATTTGACTAAAAGTTCATAAACGTTATTTTTTATAATTAACTAATTAAAAAACCTGGAATGAAAGTCTTAAAGGATAAAGTTTCTCGAAATCTATATGAAACATTCATATAATCTAAGGGAATAGCTTAACTCTATCTTACAACTCAACATCTTTCATATTTTTAAAATTAAAGCATGCCATTTGCTGTACCACAACATTTTTCTCTCTCAAGGGATAGCCTAAGAAATGCATAAAATAAAATAGAAATCCTAATTTTCCATTAGCGATATCAATTTTATTTTTATATTTTGAAAATCAACCCTTAAAATACTTTTTCTCTTAAGATTATTTAAAACTCGAAGAAAAACTAAAATATACATAGTCAAAAGATTAATTGTATTACTTCAAATAGTAATATGATAAACAAGAAGTTATACACGTGATATGATTAGCAAAATTATATTGTTCCTCATTGAAGAAAAGCATCTATAGATGCAAACTGTTTTCCATTCACGTTATTAAATTTGCTGTTATGTATAAAACTTCGTTACAATATAAGCAATTTTGTTCTTACGTTATTATACAAAGGCAGTAAAATAGGGTAAATTATAATAATGCTAAATTTCGTTTTGTAAATTTGTCTTGAGTGCAATTAGGTTTAAATCATCTTTTTTAACAAATAACTGCAATGGACGAATCTAACAAAACTAATTTATAATAAAATAGTAAATGTTAAGAAAAAGGGATAAATAAAAATCAGAGTTATATAAGTATTCTACATTCTAGCACTTGTATATTAAGGCTTTCGGTAAAAGTACGAGAGCTTGAAAACTAAACGCGAAGCACATTTTCAGACAGAAAAAAAATGCCTCAATTTCCATGGAAATTTGCAATATTATAACTCATACCTCTGTTAACAATATAGTGTTTTTAAAAACTTGAAATATTCCATAAATACTTTCTTTTTCGTTTTAATACGTGAAGGCAGCCCATTTAACATTACGGTATAGGAGAAAAAACTCGAAACACAATTTACAACAGAAAAAAAGGAATAAACTCGGTTAAAAATGGGAAGTATGATAAAACATGCTGCTCTCTAAAGGAGAGTGAAGCCAGAATATCATAAAATGTTCATTTCTTTTATATCTGAAAAAATGTTCCAAATTCTAGTCACCAAATTATTGGTGTAGGAACTCGTAATTTTGAATCTCGGCCACGTGAAAAGGATTACACCTGAGCTGGTATCTTCTAACTACCACATCACAACAAGAGGACATTGAGTCTCCATAGGTTTAAATAACATCGGCATCCTCTACTCGGCGAGTGGCCGCGGTAGCCGAGTGGTATAGGTATCGAACCGTGGCTTGCCTTGTCACGAGTTCGAGCCCAGTACCACTAAAGACCCGCCGTGTAGGGCAGCGATGCACGTTAAATCTGTCGAGAGCTGAAACGTCCTCCCGTTGGTGTGGTGTGGTAGTTAGGAGAGGGGGTGCCAGCTCAGGTGTCGTCCACGTCACTTGACCATGGTTCAAAATTACGTGGTCCGTCGCCAAAAGCCCTCGTGTAGCTAAACAGTGCGACGTTAATAATCAATCAACCTCTACTCGGCGAGTCTTTAGTGACACTCGGTTCGAACTCATGACACGCTGGCCACGAGCATAACCACTTGGCTTCCATGGTCACTGATAGTTGTTCGCAGAGAGCAAAATAGAAACATTCAAATAAAATGATAGAGATGTAAATTACGAATTTCATATATATTACTGTGTAATTTAGTGAACTAATGAAGCATTAAGAGAAGAATTATACCATTTCCTTAAAAAATAAAAACTTACTTTGTTGGAATTTCGTAGCTCATCGGAGAGGAAAAATAAATCGAAGATCAACGAGAAAGTTGCAATACCACTCACTAAATTGTTTTTGTGTGTGTGCATCCTTTTCCAAATCGAAAATTTAGAATGGAATTGATTCTCAAATGAAATTTTAACTGTACATAAAAAGCATGCACTATAAGGTACCTCAAAAGAAATCAAGTTACAGTTGGCTCTTTTCAAATCCACATGTTCGTTTTCGTTAAAATTTGAAAACCTTACCTAATTTACTTTCCTCCTCAAAGATCTAATCATTCCTCTCTCTCTCGCTGTATCTCCAAATAATTCAACAAATTATTTTCAATCGAATGCTTGTTTTCGTAATCTGAATATTCCATAGTTAAAATCAAACATTTAGTCAATCATGCAGTTTTTATCATCCTTGTACTCCAAAAATTATTTTAAAAACGGAAAGGAAATTATGCATCTCAGTTTTACATTTAAGAAAAAGAAACTGAAGGCGAACTCCAAAAAGAAAAGAAACTATGAATATTTAAGCTGAAATCTTAATAGTTTTTTAACAAGAACAATAAGATGTTTAAAATAAAAAAATTGTTTACATTTTTTTAAAAATATCGATGTATTTTAAATAATGAATAAAAATAAAATGTAGAGAACACGTGTTCTTATTGAAATAAGTTCGTATTTCCTTGTATCTGAGTTACCAAACAGTGTGCCAGAATGAAATTTGTCTAGCCATGAAATCTAAAACATTTTTATGTTTGAAGTATAAATTTGGCAAACAATTTATCACATATACATATTTATAACGCTATAATGTAACTTTTTTAATAAGGTTTTTGAGACTTATATAATTGTGAATTTCGAAGTAATAGATTTAATTACATAAGAAGCACACATAAATCTTATGTTTTTAGGGAGTTTGTAAATAACCAGGCAATCTTCAGTGTGTAATAAAGCAAGATTACATGTGCGTTTTCAAGAACGCTGGCGCAAAATAAAAAGACCCATTATTCAAAATCTAAAGTTATAGCTTCAGTTTGTATACAGCTTAATTTGAAATTACTATTGAAATAAGTTTCTCAATTTCTTTCTTGCTATTGTGTTAAACGCTAACAAACAATTTTCAAATTTATTTTGCGTAGAAGGTGAACAAATCAACTAAGCATGTTTTGCTCAATCTGGCAGGTATAAATATTGAAGGCACAGAGTACTTGTCTTTTTTGTTTTTACGTTCGTAATATTAGCTAATTAGAGAAGTTCTTTGTTAAAAATCTGTTGTTTTAAATTCGTTTAACCATCTGAATTTACCACATAAGGTGAAACAGCTCTTTTACGAATATCACAAAATACCATTGCTTAGGAATTTTGCAAGTATATTTACAGCATTCTGAAGTTCAGAAAAGGATTGAATTTCGCTGTTTTTCGTTACAATTCTTGAAAACAATACTTATAAATAAAAAGAAACAGACAATTTTAAGGTAGTCTAACCGATTTCCTTCTGATTTTAAATTCTTTCAATTCATTTTAATGGTTATGTTATACTCAAAGCGCCATTAAATAAAATCAAAGTGAATACTTGTACGTAAACGGACAAGAAAACTTTTTATGGGCAATTTTGAATTACTTTATTATTCAACAGTGTTTTATGTGCTTTTGAAAAAGGAGGACAGATTTTCTAAAAAGAAATGCCACTAAAATTTAGCCTTCCCACTTCATTTCAAATGACATTAGCGGGAAAAAAGCGCATCTTCTGTAAATCTTATTTAAAGAGATGACGAATTTCAGAGTTTGTTTACACCGATAGAAAATGAGATTTTACAATGAAGTGGCTTTGAATCATTTTTGCCTTTTCCCCCTATTCAATAGAAGAGCGGTAATAGTACTTAAAGTCACAAAATAAGATTTTTAGAGTACCCGTTAAAAGCTTTACTTTTAAATGCAATTATTATTGAGAATTTGATTTAAGTGCATTAATTATTTATCTTTGCAAAGATTCTATCAATTAAAAGCATAATTACGATTTAAATAAAAGATTGAACCAGAAATTTGTTTTCCTTTTTTAACGAGTTTTTTTACGGATTCATATGAATAGTTTAATAATTTTGACACATCAATAAAGTAAATTTAATCTGTTCCAAATTAAATGTCGTATTGCTTCAAATTATTTATTTAAAAAAGGATTAGAGAATAATTAATACATTTTAAAAAGAAATATAAAAGCATTCTTATAAAAAAATCTTTCTTGGAATAGGATAAATAAATCAGGATAATTATTCCTACATTTATTGGATAAAATAATTATGTTTTCGCTGCAATTTCTTTAAGTTTCAATAAAATTATTTCATTTGTTGGAAAATAATGTATTTGAATGTATAAAATTGATTTACGCTACCACTAAATTCGTTAAACGTTTATAACAAAAAGTAAAAAAAAACCTTGGAATCAATATTATGCGTGAGTGATTTGTTTATTACTTTACTTTTCTTCAAAATTTTAAAAGCAAGTATAAATTACTAGAAATTTTTCCAATAATTTCAGAGAAAATACTATAAAAGCTCATATGAAAATTGTTTCTTTTTCTTTTTTTTAGAAATTTTATAAATTTTGAAAACAATGAACGATTTTTTAATGAAATGAAACCGTAATATATTACTTTAAACATAATATGGCGTCTGAAGAAATTCAGTTTGTATTTGAGAAAGGACTATTTACAATTGCTTAAAATAATTGCGATTTCTATAACTTTTTTAAAATGTTAATAAAAAAAAAATGTTTAATTTACAAGGTATCGTCACAGAAACCTTTATTTTCATTCTTTACGTCACAGGGATATGGATCTGCAATAGATCCCCTTTATTTTCCTCTCTAATTTTTTATAACTATGGGATAAAATACTAGTTTACCTGCTTGAATGCTTATTGTGCCACCTACTTTTGACTTTAATTATTGCCAATATTTCTCGCATTTTTTTTAACTAAATCACATGACTTAGCTGGCACATCAGGTAACACCTCTTTCTCCGTTTTTGCTCAAAGACAATTTGAAGATTTGTTTCATGCATCCATTTCTACTGCTCGGCAATCTTTTCTGCTTGGAATTATAAAACCTGATTCTTCTATTCATTGGTTATGAGAGTTACCCATTCCCGTTGGTGTAGTGCGGTAGTTAAGAGGGGTGCTAGCTCAGGTGTCGTTACTTCACCGAAGTCCATCGGAAATGGTCTTCGTGTTGCTTTATAGTGCGACGTTAAAAAACTCTCATTTACTCAAGAATTACCCATTATCTTTTTACTATATCGATTCAGTGATTGTAGCTCTACTAAGAAAGGTATTTTCATCAGATGGCATGCGACTTTGCTTATTTAAGGAGTTCATTCCTGGGACTGGCTGTTTTTTAAGCATTCTTAGGGATTTTTTTTTATGAACAATAAAAAGATAGAACTTTAAGTTTTTATCATTTATTTATATGCATTTTAAGAGTATGTATGGAAATGTTTTGCCAAAAATATCTAATAGAACATGAGCTATAGCGCGCTGAACACACCCGCCTCGAAAAAATGGACGCTCACTTCCTCCATGATTCCGGCTGATTGGCTTATTTGAAATTAAAAAAAAGTAACGCCGTCTTAATCTATAAGCTTAAATGCACAGAATGGACTATAATCAATTGAAAATATCAAAAATTGGATTTTTGGTAGACCTCTGAAAAAAAGTTTCAAATTTCATGGGTTTTTTTTAATGTTTTCTTATAAAAATCGAAATATTTTGAATTTTGGAATGATCGTAGTCCCTTTGGTGCTGTGTCTACCCTATAAATTTGAAGTCATTCGGTCTAACCGTTCTTGAGATATGATGGGTGGCCGTCCGCGGTAGCCTAGTTGTCAAGGTATTGGATCGTGGCTGGCATGCCATGAGTTCGAGCCCAGTACCACTAAAGGTCTGCTGTGAAGGGGAGCGATGCACGTTAAATCTGTCGAGAGCTCAAACGTCTTCCCGTTGGTGGGGTGGGGTAGTTAGGAGAGGGGTGCCAGCTCAGGTATCGGCCTTGTCACTTGACAAGGGATCAAAATGCCGAGGTCCGTCACCAAAAGCCCTCGTGTAACTGAACAGTGCGACGTTAATATTCACTCACTCACTCACTGAGATATGATTGAGGAAAGTTTGAATAACACAGTTTTGAGAAAAACGCTTTTAAAGTTTTAAGTCTGATTAAAATAATGGAAATCTTAACTTAACGCTCTGAACAGTGGCTCTGATAACACCTGCTTCTGTACAACGACTTCGAATATTAAAAAATCAGTTTACTACCGTATTCTAGACATGCTAAGGAATTAATTTTAAAAAAACCCCCACTTTTTTTGATTTTTTGAACCCATCACATGGGTGAACCCACTTAAGATTTTTAGATGAACGGTAATCATCCGAATTTTTACTGAGCGCTTCCATTTACTTTCTTACGACCGACTTAAAAATCAACTTGTCATAGACAATATGTCCCGAAAATTTTCAGCTACATTTAAATGACGAAACAAGCACTACATATCAAAGGGGAAAATGCGATGTGCTGGACGATACATTTCACTAGCGTCAGCGTCCTTAGGCCATACTGATTTTGTTAAAGACTGAATCTACTCTACAGATTCCAGTTTCTTACTCCCTTCGAAACTTTCATTTATTCATCGTTTGTTTTCACACAACTATGTGGCCGCGGTAGCCGAGTGGTATAGGTATCTGGTCGTGACTGGCTTTGTCACGAGTTCGAGCCCAGTACCACTAAAGACCCGCCGTGTAGGGCAGTGATGCACGTTAATCTGTCGAGAACTGAAACGTCATCCCTTTGGTGTGGTTGTTAGAAGAGGGGGATACCATCTCAGGTGTCGTTCACGTCACTTGACCATGGTTCAAAATTACGTGGTCTGTCGCCAAAAGCCATAGTGTAGCTGAACAGTGCGACGTTAATATTTACTCACTAACTTCTACATAACTATTCGGAAAATCTAAAGTAAACGTAAATGAAATGTATTCACAAACACTAATGTTGCAACCATAGAAGCTGATGGGTCATAGCATAAAGCACGTTACCGATGATATTTCCAGTCGAACTGTAGAGTTGAGTCCTGATTTTATTAAAGATCTGTCGTTTAAAAAATACGTTCAACTCAAGTTTTTCCTGTATATGTTGCGGTAGATATAGAGATTAGGATGCTAGTTTAGGTGTCAACTTGCCATCTGATCATGCTTTAAAATTATGAGTACGTGGCCTACAACATATTGTTCAGTATATGATGGATTTAGCAAGTGAGTTTTATCTGCAATCAAGTAAGATGGAGGAAGCCATATGTGATGCATGACCGTTGTAGCCTAGTGGCCAAGGTAACGAATTTGTGGCCGACGTGGCATGAGTTCGAGTCTAATACCGCTGAAGACTCTCCGTGTAGGGGGGGGGGGTGATGCACGTTAAATCTGTCGAAACTCAAATGCCCTGCCGTTGGTGTGGAAGTTTGGATAGGTGGTACCTGCTGAGGTGTCATTCTCGTCACTTGACCATGGTTCAAATTGAAGAGGACCATCGCCAAAAGCCCTCGTGTAGCTGAATAGTGCGACTTTAATATTCACTGACTGACTGACACTGATTGGCCATAGCTGATGCAGTCTTCTTCCAATAAAACCAGATCAATATAATTAATTAAAATATTTGAAATATTTTTCGTTATTGCGTAAACATTTTATTGGTTATGGAAAACAATTGATTACAAAGTGTTTTTTTTCTTCGTAGCTGCTGAAAAAAACAAAACAATCTTACGCTCAGATACAGAACTTTTTTGCGTTAACTTGCTCACTTTCTTGTCATATATTTACTTAGAAACTTTCTAAATGTTTCATTCTATAGATTTAAGTGTACATTTAAGAAAAAATTGATTCTACCATTTGTATATTTCTAGTAGTAATAAGCAATAAATAAATAAAATAAAACACATCACATGTTATATCAAAAGTCCATTTCAAAGGAACTGAGGCGTAAAAATAGCACGCATTTTAATTATATAGATTAAAACTTGTAACTTCTTCCCATTAGAAAAATTTTGAAGAATTGTGTGCATTTTACTGAACCGAAAACTTTCTAGACATTTCAATGCAAACGTAGCAGAAAGAAGGAAAAGTTATCAAGAGAAATATTTCAACTCAGAGATTTTATAACGTATGTTATAGAGAATGAAAGAATGATAGCTTCTTTTGAAGAAAAAAGTACTTGATCATCTCAAACGGTTTCCGAAAATGACCGCTGTCCATTGGCCGTCTGTAATCCCGTTTCATTTTCCGCAAGAGTGGGAATGATTCGCACCTCTTTCTCTCATCTGGCTTTTATTGCGTTGCCAACTCTTCCAAGAAAATAAATTCTTCCTCATTTAAAAGATTTAAGAGAGCACCACTTGATGGGATCCACCTCCTCAGGAAATAAGTCTTTAAAGGATTCACATTATCCTCTCTCCTTGTGTAATCAGCTGCGTTGTTATTTGGACTCACTTTATTTGAATCCTAAGAAAACTCGATAGATAGTTCTCTCTTTGTTGCCTTTATTATGTACTTATTAGTCACATCAAATTTTTTAAGCATATATTTTCTCTTTGAAGATCTTTATCCTAGTTAGTGCAATTATATTGTTTATTGAAAATATACTGCACTGACATGTAGTAAAATCATGTTATTTAAATTGAAATATTTGTAAGGATCTTGCCCCCGCAACTAGAGATGTGGAAGAAAGGGAACAAAGACTAGCCATGTTCAAAAACACTTAGTTTATTTGCAACACAAGTTCGATCAATCAAAGCTAAGAGATGCAACCAATTTCAGCAATAGGAAGACAATTAGAGTGAGATCCGTGAGGTCATGGATAGAGAGCCGTCACATATTGATTTAGCAAATTTTTCAAACCATCTATGTAAGCCAGTGCTTCTCAAACTTTCCATATTTGAGATCCGATTTTCAATCAGAATTTTCATCGCACCCCCCTCCCCATTCAATAACTATGGATTGAATGCAGTAATAATGTACTTTGATACTAAAGCTACAATACGACCTTTTTTATAAACAGGACAAATAATCAAAAATTTTATATGTGTTTCTTTTAAGTAATAGAGATTTTAAGTAAAAAAAAGTTACTCTTTTTTAAATAATAGAGATTTTAAGTAAGTTACCTTTAAGTAATAGAGATTTTAAGTAAGTTACCTTTAAGTAATAGAGATTTTAAGTAAGTTACCTTTAAGTAATAAGTATAAGGATAAGGATAAGTATTATGTTACTTTTCCATTCCAACGTTTCAATTGGAACAGATTGCAAAATAATTTTTAATTAAATTAAGTATTTATTTCCTCTTTATCATCCATTTCTATAATTATAAGTGACAATAGAAATGTAGTCCAGTCTGTTGCTTTTCATCTTATATCCATCACAACTGACATTCTCATGGACTTTTGGGCAACCGTCTGGGTAACCTATCGAACCGCTGTGCAACCGTCTTCCTTTATAAAAATTTTGCTCTACAAGAGAAACCCGTGATAGTAACTAGTAATTATTAAAATGGTTCTTAATTTAGTACTGATAAATTAATTATCACAGACATTGTGAAATACTGATACACACACATTTATAAGTATATAATTTTGGGAACGTGTATTTTTTTAATTTTTTATTATGCCAGATTTTTTTGTTTTGATTCATTTCAGTAAATAAATAACTTTTTAAAATCTTTTATTTTTTTATACGTTCCCCCCCCCCCCCTCCACTTAAGGCCACCCCCCCTTGGGGTGACACACCACACAGTTTGAGAAACGCTGATGTAAGCATTGAAAATTAATATTAGAGAATCAAAATTACTTACCTTGAAAATCTAAAAAAAATAAGTAATGCCTCTAGATTTTGATACTCTCTATAAAATTAAATTACTTTGAGTCGCCAAACATTTCATTTGTATGCATGATGTTTATCTTATTACTCACAATTGAAGCAGAAAAAGATCTCTCCTCAATGATGTGTTTTCAAAAAAATTATATTCCCTATTCAAATAACTATAATACACACAATAAAGCGAGAACATTTAATTTAATAAATATTTTATACTTTGATTTTGATTGTGTAGCAGCAAATTTATACAAAAAAATTATTAACTGTGTTTTGAAGTTGACTCCATGATTAAGAAGGAAAAAAAAATTCCCTTTTTTTACATAACATTTATTGGAACACCGGATCCTGTTTGTTGTGTAATATTATAATAAATAATATGTATGTATAAATATGTCTACATAAAAACGAAACATTTTACAGACTTGATATGAGCTAGAACATTAAAATTGTACTCAATATACATCAACAGTGGAAAAATCTTTTAATACGAAACTCAGGGGACTGAAAGAGGGGTATTCAGAGGGTATTTTCATGTTAAAATATATTGCAAAAAAAGAGAAAAAAAGTGTTTAAAAAATTAGTTTATTAGAGTGCATTTAATTTACATAGATATGTGTATATGCATGTATTTAGTAAAAACCTTTAAAAAATGTACGTAATTTTGTCTATTTTTTAAAATTAGCGGTGATAAAGTAGAGTTAGCAATATCAAAATCTTTACAGATTTCCGTTTTAGTCTTCTGTTTTTAGCAACAGCCTCAAGAAGCTCCATCGTCATTTAAAGTGAAATAAGAATTTGCTTTGTCCTTGTGCTCTCCTTGCGAAAATTCTTCTAGAATAGAAAAAATAATACTCACTGATTTTTACTCACACTGCGGTATACTTGTCACCAAACTTCAAAGTCAACTGATGAGAGATGAGATGTTTTTATGTGGCGTTTGTGTGTAGAGATGGATGGTGGAAGTAGCTTAGGTAAACAGAATTAGCTCGTGTTACAGGCTATATATATATATATATATATATATATATATATTCCAAGGGTATTTCAAAGCCAAGTTAGCCACCTTTCTACGAAACATTTGAGACCACCTCTCTTTCACTTCACACTCCTCTTAAACCTAGCAAGAGTGGCTGGTGTCTTCGGTATTTTGTTCATTCCTAGAGAAGGGAAATCTTTTCGTGTTAAGTTATTTTCATTTTGTGTTAAGAGAAAAAAATGCAAGAAAATACATAGTAGTTTGTTGGGATCGTTGTATTATTTCGTGTTAACTGACATTTCGTCTTAGACGTTTTTGCGCTAAAAGTTTTTCACCGTATATATATATCACTACTTTATTTTAAAATGTAATTTAATGCTATTAAAAGTTTAATAATCATAGAAACGGAATTTTCATACAATAAAACCTGAATTTAATTTATTACTTAACTTAGTTAATTATTCAAATCATTAAAAATATTGAAACACATTTTAATATTATTATATTAAATAAGTTTTATAAGAGAAGCATGTTATATGCCCTTATTTAATAATTTATGTATCATTCAAAGATCATAAGTTATTAAATTGTAATCTTTTAGCGATGCGTTATACTTTTTTTTTATCTCTCTCATTTTATTATTTTTAGAATAATAATTTTCAATTCTAGTAATAATCATTAGTGATGATGAGTTCAGTTGTGATTACTTGCGATTTTTATAAAAATATATATATATAATCCATAATAAAATACACAAATAGTTGCAAATCTAAGGGTAACTAATAAGAACAGTAAGAAATATTAGCCGCGGTATATATATATACTACAATAGCAAACTCTTGGCCATAGAAACCAAGATTGCGGGAGTAAACATGTTTTTTAGTCAATCAATCCGTACTTACCGTGTGTAAAACTTGCCTGTACACTGTGCCATAGGGAGAAGAAGAAATATTATAGATATGTAATTATTACCAAATAAAATACTTTAATACTAATTAATAATATAAAACAATAAAATGTAATGGTCTACGTACTAGTATAGAGTTAAAATCTTTGTAATAAAAATTAGAATATTATGATGATTACATCAATTTATATATATATATGTATATAAGAAAACTTATAGTGTCATATTTTGTGTCGTGGCGATTGGTTGATTTTAATACGAACAGATTGGGTGTGGCCAGTGGTGAGTGAATGATACTGTATTACGTGGCGAGTGGACGATTACTGTATTATCGAAGAAGCAGTCTTGTAATTTATTAACTCCAATTTATTGTACTTCTTGAAACACATATGCATCTTACAAACAATAAAGACTGGACGGCACAACACAGACAAAGAACCACAAACAAACACTCAACGTGCGGTAGCCGACTGGCTACATGTTTACAGAGAAGAGCAGAGAGAGAGCGCGCTTTCCAGAGAGTCTCGCTATTTATATGCAGCGGGACATCACGTGATTTAGGAGGTGGATGGATATAATTTCAACAGTCCCCGGTAGGTGGGTAGCCAATTAAAATAATTACACGGTTGTCCTGAAGGACTGGAAATTAAATAATTCAAGAGCTATTACAGTTTTAATTATTGAAATTATTAGATTTCCCCCTCCGCAAGAGACGTGTGTGTTCCAGGGCCCTCGGTTAACACCAGTATCGTACAGAGATACCAAATTTCAAATTTAAAAAAAAAATCAGATTAACATTATTTTTTTAAAAAATTCTCTTCACTTAAACATTAACGTAAAAATATTCAAAAAGTGGCAAAAATATAATTTTAAAGTGTGTAAAAATATTTAAACAACCATCCACCACCTTGTTACTACTGACTATAAATTCAAAAAAATTTCCCTTCTCTTAAACATTATCATGAATACGATTTTGAAAATGGAGAATATGGTCTTAGAAAAATATGAAACAAAAATTCATAGGTAAATTATAAAATATAAGATTGCACACACAACGAAAATATCAAAATAAGGTTATTAAACACTTGAAATAAAATGGAAATCGAAAATAAATTTCGAAAATATTTGTAAATTGCACACATCATGTAGAGGTATTAAAATATTTGTACGTAGAAAGTCATTTCTTTCCTGGTCTTGTTTGGGAAGTAGTTGCCTTGTCTAAGTTAGCTAGACCTGACAAGGTTAAGACGTGTCCGGACACTTATAATGGTAAATATGCTGGAACAGAGGCCTCAGCAGAGGAGTGTTTTCTCTGATTTGGAATTGGTTGACTGCTAACAGAGTTTTCCGAGCTCTGAGAAACAGTGTTAGTAGCCATGAATGAGTCACAAGTAAATGAGGAGTCTAAATTGAGATTGATTAAAAAGTCATTGTGTTGTTTCCAATGGTTTGCATTGGGAATACCTTGTTGAATATAAATTCACATCAAAATTTCTAAAATACAGAAAATAAATTTTTTTTAAAAAAAAATATATCCAAAATTGTATACAAGAAAGAGCACTGAGGGTGAAAACAGGCTAGAAAAAAAAATTAAAAGATTAACCCACGCTTTGCACAATCATTACGATAAGTTTTCCTTCTTCTCGTGTATACTGCACATTAACAGGGACTATCGTGAAGATTAAGTGTCATTAATTGTACTAGGACTATCGTTAAGATCCAGAAGTGTTTAATCTTAATGTCAATCCAGTTATCTGTGTAAACGTCTGTCATAGTGTGTAGAACTGTATCTATTGTTCAACATTAAACGTTAGTTTAGCATAAAAACGAGTGTAATCCTTGAATACTACTAGAACTGAGCAATAACCCTACATATATATATATATATATATATATATATGTATGTATACCATTCTATATTATTAAAAAATAAGGCAGGAAAATAAATAACAAGTAATATAAAACAATTTTTTAAGCCAATTCCTCCTTAAGTCAACAAAGAGAAACTTTATTTTAGTTACTTTTGATTAAATAATTATAATTATTATAAATATGTATATATACATTTGACAGAATCACAATTTTAAGCGGTGAAACGCCTTTTAAATTCACATTAAAGACTTTTTAACCACATTATATTTGTAATTACATTTTTTAATAAAAGTTGAATATAAAAGGTAAGAATTTATCTTAAAATCAGTGTAAAAGGAATGTTGACTTCAAACTAGCATATGATTATTCAAGTTAGGTTAAATCTTCATCACAAATTTAACAAAAGCTAGTTTATCCAATTGTGCTGCCATATAGAGGAATAATAGTGACTGAATGATATCTTTTAAACTAAAATTAATTAATTAAATTTAATCAATGATTTAATATTTGCAAAAACTGTACTAACATCACGTGTAATTTACTATAAGTTTAAAAAATGTATTTGAACTTGAGTGGAGGAATAAAAAAATATTTTACTAACGATTGAAAATTTGAACAATATATATAAATAAACACATATATAGGGAGAGTGTGAACTAACAGAAGGAATTGAAAAAAGAGCATAATAATGATAAATTCCAACCTTATCTAAAAAAATCCAGAGATGCTTTAAGAAAATTGTTTTACTTCTCAATTTATAAATCAATCAATTTTATTCCAAACATTTATTTGAAAGTGAAATGCTTAAATAGAGAATGAAATTACATCATACGCATGATTCGAATTTCAAGAAATTATTTGTATATATAATTCATATATATCTTAGCAATAAATTACTGAGATAAAAGTTTAGATTAATACATCTATCTTAAAAGAAGTCTTTAAAGGAAAGTTAAGAAAAAAAATACTTTGCCTCAGTTAAACGTTTTTGGGGTAAGGGACATTTTCTTTGAAATAATACAGATAATATGAATAGTACCTATAATGTTTGACCGCGTAAATTATACATTTTTGTTTCGTGTCAGAACAAAAAAAAGATTTTTTTTTTCGTTTCTTCTATATTTAAAGAACAGATTTTTTTACAGAGTTTTAATTTACATGCATGAACAACTAATAGATTCACATCAGAGAACTAATCAATATCAATTTATATTTTACTGAAATTAACTTGGGAGAATATCTGTATCTCACTGAAGAAAAAGTTTCCGGAAGTTTAAAAATTCTGGAAACTACATGTTTTTTGTAAAAATACAATTTATAGAAACAGTAAGAAAGTCTGTAAGTTTTTATTTATAATAAACTATCTGCACTAAAATATCTTCTAAAATTTACTCTGTGTTTGCATGCCCGGTACTGTCATAAATAAAAAGATACACCAAAAAAATCTTTAACAAAAATTATCGCAGCTGATAAGTTATGTATGAGCATTAATATCTAAAATGGAACATAAAATATGGTAATAAAGGATTAATTGGTGTATTCGATTAACGTAAAAGTAAGAAAATTTTCATTCAAAATGTGAATGTGAATTTGTTTTATAATAAAATATTTGATAGTCTAAATATTCAAATTTCCTTCGAATCTAATTATCTAGTTATCCTGTATTTGAAAAAAAAAACTTTTTGGAGAGTCCTACACTAGATCGTTGAATCGATTAATTTTCAAAGCACTCATAGTTTTTTTTTTACTTATAATCTCTAGACAGTTTTTATTTGAATCTTTAAATATTTTAATACGGCATGTTACCTTTGAGTAAAAAAGATTGGTGAAAAATATTTTTTTTTATTTTCGAACATTCAACAATTTTCTGTGTACATTTATTGTATTATTATTTTAAAGAGATGATTTTTCTTATACTTTTGCTGGATAAAAATGAAAGGAATATGTGAAAAGTTTCAAACTGATAAAAACTTAGGAGCATTTTGACCTTTAAATTATTTTTAATGACTTTTTTACACACATAATACCCATATTTCCCATTAAAATATTTATTCATACAGTATTAATCTGTGTGCCAAGTTTCAATTTCAAAAATGTTTCTTTTGTGATGAAATTTGTTTTTATTCTTAAAAAAATTCGGAGATTTAAAGTAAAACCTTACTATTTATTGATACAAATGTCTGAAATTGCTAAAATACACCTAATTAAGCAGGAGACCACTCTCCACCAATTGGGAGACCTTCAAATTTCTTTTAAATAACAAACCACTCCCCATCCCTCCTTCCTCCAGCAAAGACGACCTCGAAATTGCAATTAGAAGGCTTGGAGAAAATATCTCTGAAGCTCTTATAGAAGCTTCAAAACCAAAATTTAAACAACCCCCATTAAAACTCCCCTCCGAAATTAAAGCTAAAATTCGCCACAGAAATCGTGTTCGGAAATTTTGGCAACGTACAAGAGATCCTGCAGTGAAATATGAATTCCGAACACTCAATCGTGAGGTTACGAAAGACAATAGACACTTTTCCCAATCTCGTTGGGAATCTCACATAGCGGCACTTACGCCGGAGACAGGCACTCTTTGGAGGAAAACCTCCCTATTCAAAAAACCGCCTCAAAACATCTTCCCCCCCCCCCTAAAGGGCGCACTTGGCAGTGTAGCAAATCACCCTCTGGAGAAGGCGGAAGTGATTGCCGACAGCCTTCAAAAGCAGTTCGAACCCAACACTGAAGCTGAAAACGAACGTTTTACAGCTCATACACAAAGGAAAATTAAAAGATTACTGGACGCTCCTACCTGTGTCTAGACCTGGAAAAAACAACGCCAGGGGACGTACAGAAATATGTTAAAAAGCTTAAGATCAATAAATCTCCTGGATTGGATTTAATTACAAATCGCATCCCTAAAAATCTCCCCCTCAAATTCGTTCTTTTTATTGTCATGCTGTTCAATCTATTAATGGAGAACTGTCATTTCCCTAAGAATTTGAAGACTGCCGTGGTGGTCCCCATACTAAAACCCAATTCTGATGATACTCAACCTCAAAATTACCGTCCAATCTCGCTACTCAGTAGTTTGAGCAAAGCGTACGAATTTGATCTTCTGAATCGCCTGAATCAGCACTGCATAGCCAGGAATATTATTATTCCTGAACAGAATGGCTTTGTTACACAGTGCTCCACAGTAACCCAGTTACTAAGAGTTACTGAGCTGATTCATCACGGCTTTCATAATAACCAGGCCACGGGTATGCTTTTTGTGGACATAGCCAAAGCCTTTGACAAAATCTGGCATGATGGCTTGCTATCCAAGATGATGCGACTTGGGGTTTCGGAACAACTCATCAAAATTATACACTCCTACCTAAATTCCCATGAATTTAGGGTTAGAGTTGAAAACAGTCTCTCCACCCCGCGTCCAATTCTCAGTGGGGTACCACAAGGATCTTTATTAGGGCCCAAGCTCTTTAATCTATACATCAACGACATTCCCAAGGCTGCCGAACTCCACTTAGCGATGTACGCGGACGACACTGCCATTTTTACCCAAAACATTTATAACCGCAATATCATTGAGCGGCTTCAAAATTATGTCATTCGACTCGAAACCTGGCTTAATGACTGGAAAATAAAGGTTAATGCCTTTAAAAGCGCATGCCTCCTCTTTACGAGACAGCGGTACATCGCAAACCTTCCGCATGTCAACATTTTTAATCAGCCTGTCCCCTGGGTTACTGAATATAAGTACCTAGGTTTAATACTTGACACTAAATTAAACTTTGCTAAACACATCCGTTCCGCCCACCAAAAGGCGGCTGGAATGAGAAACACTCTAAATCGCTTGATTTCTCCCAAGAGCAAGCTCGCATTAAGGCACAAGGTTCTATTATACAAAGCCATTCTTCGCTCCATCATGTTGTACGCTTTTCCCTCTTAGCAGGGGTGGCAGTTACTCACCTGAAAAGATTGCACACTTTTCAAAACATTCAACTGCGTAGAGCAGCAAACGCACCTTGGTTTGTCAGGAACGAAATCTTGCATAAAGATCTTAATGTTCCGCCGCTTCTTGGTTTCATCAAAAAACAATCAGAAAATTTCTTCAACCGGTTAATACAGATTTTAAATGAATCTATCAGGGAAATCCCGGCTTACGACAATTCTATTCCTAGCTCTTCTAAGAGACCTATAGCAGTTCTTAATCACTTGTATCAACACTTCCCAGTTTGAAAAGGATGAGAATTTCTTGATACGAATTAAAAAAATATGAGTTTTATTGTTACACTAGTTGTCTTCTTTTGCAAGACTTCACTCACTCTAATTATTTCACTCCCCCGCGCCATGCAAGTTTTTTATCGCGTTTAGTGTAGCAACTTCACCCCTCATGATCTTATTTCAAACTCCTCTACCTTTTCTTACTTTTTCTTCCAAGTGATTATTTAAAACTTCCTTTCAATAACAGCACGCAGTTATCTTAGAGGTAACGTGTAACGGACTTAAAAATATTATTCTTTTAATCCTTGTTATTAAAAAAATATATCCCTTCTCTCCTCGTTCCGCCAAGATGCGGCAGACGGTTGAAAGACGGGCTTTGCTGTTATGGAGATGTGACGTCATTTTTTCTTCGTTTTCCTATGAAGCAAATTTTTCGCTACTTTTTTTATCCTATTGCTGTTTCGCGAATTTTATGCTACTACACTTGATGGTCTCGCTACTTTTTGCTACTTTCAACCACACATAAAAGTATAAGAACAAGTTTGAATAAATGAGTTATTTTGGAACAATCACCAAAAAAAATTTGGTGACTTTAGTCGCTAATGAAAACATGGGGAAACTCCAAAACGATGAAGGAAGTAGATTTTGGATATGTCTTTTTGAATAAACGCAAGCTAAAGTAAAATAATTTCTCCAGAATCTACAAAAGAAATCTATCAAAGATGCCATAATTTTCTCAAGACTTCATGTGAGCAACTTTTAAACCGAATCCCTTCAAATTATATGTAACTTCAAAATAATAATAATAATAATAATTTTTCCCCTCTATTTTTTTTTAATTCAAATCATTTTTCTTTTTATGATCCGTCTTTAGAATTAGCAAGCCAATCTAAATTGGGTGTTGAGAATCAATGGAGAAAATTTTTTAACATACAGTTGAAAGATGGTTTTCATTCAGAATCTAAGCTTATAAATAATGGAGCATTATTTTGGTGTCCCATTTTTATTATAAAAGACGCAGTTGAAAATCCGTTTTTAAGAAATTTAGCTACATTTGCTTTAAAGCTTGACAGCCTACTCATAAGTAATGCCACTGTGGAAAGGGTATTTTCGAGAGCGACGTCAACAAAGACAAAACTAAGGAATCGAATGTGCCTTGAACTGTTGGATTCAATTCTCAGAATGAAAATGACTTTGGAAGAACGAGGGACTTATTGCATTGATTTTATTTCATCATCACAAATGCTTCAATATAATTCAGAAATTTGTACAAAAGACACAGCAGATCACGATATTGAGCAGGAAGAATTAGAATGTATTTTAAATAATTAAAGCATTTCCACATATTTTTTAAAACTGTTATACAAAATTCCCAAAATTAAAAAAAAAATTATATTTATGAATTGAAAATGAAAATCGATTCGCTACTTTATGCTACTTTTCCCCCCTTTTCGTGCTACTTTGTTGCATAAGTTTCTGGAAACTCTGGAAGTGATTCCCTTGTGAATGCAACACATTTTGAACTAAGCTGATGACGTATATTTTTAAAAGGTCCCTGAACTTTCTGCAATGTAGTTCACAAAGATTTTATGTACGTCTCTCTACGAAATATTTAAATTACTTCCCTTGAATATGTATTTAATTAGAGAGTTGAAACACAAATTCAGAACAAACAAGTTGTAATTTTAACAGCATTTAATGAGGAATATGAAATAAAAGTAATTAATAAAAAAAATAATAAATAATTTAAAAGAAATCCTTATTTATAAAATGTAATTGTATGTGCATTGGTTTATTCCAATTTCAATGTTGTCATTTCTCTGCGTGTAAAAAGAATGAAATAGCACACAAAAAGCAAAAATGCGAACATTTTCTCATAAATTGTAACTATGGTATTCTGCTTATGTCTGTTTCCTTAATAATAATTCCTCTTACCGGTAAATACGTTCATTTTTTGAAAATTTCTCTTTTTTGTACCAGCATCCGAAAATTCTCAAAGAAAAAGTTTACCTCTTGCTTGATCATTTGAATAAATATGAAATTATACTACAAACTAACATTATTTATTTAATATTTCTAGTTGATTTTTCTGTTGAATTTTTTATTCATTCTTGAGAAATATGACAGTAAATTATGCAGCAATTTCAATAAATGTATAGCCGACACATTATTTTAGTTTTAGAAAAGCCATTAAGAATAAGTATCTGTGTGATATGTTTGTGTTTCTAATTATTCAAAAAATTGGGCTCATTATATATAATTTTACTTTTAATCAACTTAAAGCTCCTTCTGAAGGAAAAAATGGGGGGGGGGATATATTTGATATTAACCCAATACCGACTTTTTTCTTATGACTAATATGTTAAATTAGATTTAAGAGGAAAACATCCAGAAATCGATATGAGGTTTTAATCAGACGGAATAAAATGCAAAACTAAATCAAAAATAACAAACTGGTTTAAATTAAAATGGAAAACTTAATGGGGATGAAAAATGTACTCAAAATATTGACTTTAACGTTTCCTTAAAGTTATAATGAACTGTGTTTAAAAAATGCAAAGATCTGAGAAATATTTGATTTTGTATTAATGAATGACATTGCAAATCAGTATTCATAAGTTGTTCTAAGAATTCATTTTAAGAAATGCATTCAGAATAAAAACAGTTTTTTGCAATATAATCTACTAGTAGAATACTATTTAACAAATTAATTTTGCGTTATTGTTGTTCTCAGTTAAAAATATTAGTTTTAAACACAAAATTGCAGAATAAAGTCTTCTGTTGAAAATTGGTTGCTACATTAGGTTTGAGTAACCTTGTAAAATTTGCTGACATTTAAAAAATGAATATTTAATATAAACTATCTATTATATAATGAACGATAAACACAAACAAAGCATATTTTTCGAGGTTAAGAATTCTAATAAATGAATTCTATTTACTTTCTGTTCTGTAAGGTATTGCTAACGAATGAAAAAAACATGGCAGCTTACAATTCAGGGTTATTAAAAATGGAGCGCTACAAGAAAGAACAACGCATTTTTTCATTGTTCAATAATATTTTTAGATTAATAAAAACATGGCTATCACGTCATGATAATCCAGTTTTTGTGTTTAAATTGCAAGATATTGATGAGGAAGACACGGGAATTTAAGAGGATGGTGCCACATGCCATACAGTCTGATTCAATTACTATATAAATCATTTCCTGGTCGTGAAATTTCCGATTTGGGTGATCAGAATTAGACGCTGAGATCGTTCAATTTAACTCCAATAGACATTTTTCTTTGGAAATTTTTGAAGTCTAAGGTTTATACCCACAACAATCCACGTCTTGAGGAAGGACATTGAAAACTGTATCAACAAAATTCAGTCCCATTTATACAAAATATCAATAGAAAATTTCAACAAAAGAGTGCGTATATGCTAGCAAAACCGTGGTTATTTATTCGATATACTATTCTATACATAGTCCTATACAAAAGAATCAAGAAGAAACTTCACAATTTTTAATTATAACGTTTTCCAACAATGTTTAAGCAACCTTACATTTTCTAACAAAATTACTTCTTGCCTAAATCTTTGGGACACCTTTTATGTAGCAACACAAAACACTTCCATTGTATTAATTAAGGGTTATTTCTAATTATTACATACATTATTTGTGAAGCAAGCAATAAATATCAGTTCACAAGGATATGCTATATATCCCTCAACTTACAAAAGATAATTATTAAAACTTCCCCTATTTATCTATGAATAAATAAATTGGAAGTATCGAACAATAACGTCATTTAAATAGAATCATTTAAACCGACGCTATTTCAAAAGTTTATTAAGAGAACATTAAAAGTTTCTAAGCGGATTAAACAGGATTAAAATAAGGTGTTAATTGAATTTAAAATTCTGAGTTTCGAACGTGCTTCAATTAATTCGGTTAATTCCTTTTTCCGAACATGTATTAAATATAAGCATATAATTACTCACATAAATTACAAAGCATTAAAATTGCCTCGTAATAATAAAAAAAAATTCCCACATTCATTTACATCATTTCATCATTCTAGAAATAGCAAGCAGTTTTAGATACTTTATTACAAATATATATTTCATGTTATTTTTCCCATCCTAAACTGCAATTGTTTGATTTTATAAAAAAGCAATACAAATTTTTATGATGCGCTTTTCTTAGTTTACTTGTATTTTGAAATTGCCCCCCTAGAGTGCCCTTCTCCTTGATTATCTGCGTGAGCTAGAGGTGTAGGAGTAACAAAAGAACTAGACGTATCCATGTTCTATTCTTAATATGACTTTATTAAGAACTTAAACTTAAGCGTTTAACAGATTAGATGATAATAATATATGTGAGAGAATCTCTCTCTACGATGACAAAACATACAATATAAATAATACCGAAATAACGTAACTTGGACCACTATCAATATCTAACCGCCTAATCTCAATTCCAATAATATCACAAGTCCTAATATTAAACAGTCAATCCTATCTTGATCCGATCGCCGATCTAATCATAAGGGAGTTGCATCTTTACTCGAGTGCAATAGTATGCACCTTGACCTAATGGCTCTATCTTCGGGATAACCTCTGTTGGCTGTCACTCTTCACAATCGTATCACTCTCTATCATAACATTCCCCAAATTGCCACCTCACTTACTCAAACATCTGATTTTTAAAAGCTATATAATTTGCATCTTATATTCACATTTCACTTCTTGGGTTTTGGTTGGAAAAGAGTTGCCATTAATCCTGGCCTCAAAAGAACCCAAAGGACATGTTAATGAAAAGTCGCGTGTGCCTGTCACAACCCCCTAAAAGAAGCAAAACGTGATTTATTCGAAGGTCTTAATGGCCCTTAAGAAATTACGTGCCTAAATTTTATTTTTCTTAATTTTCTCGCTTTCCATGCTCTATTTAAATTTTAATTTCGAGTAGTCATTTTACTCATTAATTTCCAATATTCGACTTAAACTTTAATTTTCATTATTCATTTTAAGCTTAATTTTTAATATTCCTCCTTAATTTGAACTCTCGACAGCCACAATAAATTTTACTCAATTAACTAGACCAACATTAACAGTTATGTATTTTAATCACGGTAGATTCTCCATTTTACAAAAGATATGGGCATGCCCCATCCAGGTAACGGGACCGGGAAAAAAACATCTTTGACTAAGATGGAAAAACGAGGTCCACATGCCCCTTAACTAACTTAATTCTACTTAATGATACTTAAAAACTATTAGAATCTTCTTTCTTTACACTGTTTTTCCATCCAGTTGAAATTACAAGAGTTGACGATTCTAGTTCTGATTGTGTGAGAGTTGACGTTCTACTTGGAATTCAGGGTCTGTCACTCTGAAATAAAAACTCTTTAAGTCATTGGGAATAACACATTTTCACATAATACCATTACATTTCACAATTTTTATACATTATATATCACTTTTAAATTACAACTAATTTTCATATATACACCTCATCTGGCTTTTCCAATAAACTTCCCCTTAAATCGGGCAGCGCCGTTTTTGTTAGTGTTCTTGCTATTGTTAGTAGACTGTCTACGCCGCGTTTCCCCAAACCAGATGTACATTAATATGAAACAATATAACAATATATATATACACTATACAATTACAAACATTTTTCAATAAATCATTAAAACAAATAACCAAAGAAATTGTCGCATCTCAGCGACGTCATACATAGAAGTAAGCAAATGCATATTTACAATTGTTTTCTCCATCAATTGAAAAAAAAAATTACGTCAAAAGTTCAAAAAAAAAAAAAAAATACACTCATTATAGTGTCAACTTTTGCTTGGATTATAATTTTTAAATACCCGACCGTGACTTGCTTCTCTGCAATAATTCTTCCGACCATTTGTTCGAAAGAATATAAAATATAAAATAATACACAACCTGGTTTTTAGGACTTGTAGTTGGCGTCTCCTACTAGTACCTCCAGTGATATTGTACGGCTGGTATTCGCTCCTCCTTTCCTTTCCTGGCCATTTCGTTGTGGATTTTCTTTTGGTCTTCTTGCTACCTGACCTTGCTTGCTCTTTGATGTAGGGTCTATAGTGTTTTTCTCGGCTGTTCCTGGCTCGAACTGGTCCTCCTTGTTTTGTCTTCATCTCAATGGTTGGTCGGGACTCCACTCTTTTTTCTTTTCTCAGTCTGAGGTTGTATCCACCTGTACTGTGCACTACTGTTTCTTCTGTTCGGTTTCTTTTTCTAAATTTTGATAAATTGTTAGTATAATTCGACGAAAATGCTCTTTTAGCTACTTTATGTTCTACACTATTCTGCATCTTCCCCTCTGATCCTCCTGTCCTAGATTCACGCGACCATTTATATTCTATAATTTCATTTCTTCTTCTTTTAATCTTTTTATTCTGATTGGAAAAAGAGCTAGGTAGTGATCTGATAAGTGGTCTACGCTTATCGGCCCCACGTTGGGAGCCAATGGGAAATTACCCCCCTAGGGTGCCCTTCTCCTTGATTATCTGCGTGAGATAGAGGTGTAGGATTAACAAAAGAACTAGACGTATCCATGTTCTTAATATGGCTTTCTTAAGAACTTAAACTTAAATATGTGAGAGAATCTACGATGACAAAACACACAATATAAATAATACCAAAATAACGTAACTCTGACCACTATCAATATCTAACCAGCCTAATCTCAATTCCAATAATATCACAAGTCCTAATATTAAATAGTCAATTCTACCTTGATCCGATCGCCGATCTAATCATAAGGGAGTTGCGTCTTCACTCGAGTGCAATGGTATGCACCTTGACCTAATGGCTCTATCTTCGGGATAACCTCTGTTGGCTGTCACTCTTCACAATCGTATCACTCTCTATCATAACATTCCCCCAATTGCCACCTCACTTACTCAAACTTCTGATATTTAAAAGCTATCTAATTTGCACCTTATATTCACGTTTCACTTCTTGGTTTTTGGTTGGAAAAGAGTTGCCATTAATCCTGGCTAAAAAAGAACCCAAAGGACATGTTAATAAAAAGACGCGTGAGCCCGTGACAGAGTATATTTAGAAACTCTAAGATTGGTAACTCTGACTATATTTAAAGGTAGTAACAATTTTCTAGTTAGTCTATAATAAAAAGTACACCAATCTGACGTTTTTGAAATGCAATTGTTTTGTACTGCAAAGAAAAAATAAGCGACTGTCATTCATTATTCAGCTATACAAACAGCGATCTTTGAAAATTGACTAAAAGTATTTAAAATGGTGTTCATTGCTTTATTTCTTTTTAAAATTTTGTCTTCTTATATTCATGAGTGACAAAATACTTTTATTTCACATTTAGCATTCAAAAGTCATCTAAATTTCATTATTTAGAGAAAAAATAAAATTAAAATCTTGATACACACTGAAATATTCAAGCACCAATTGAATTCAAAATAGAATAAATAATATTAATTTTTACGATTTTAAAATAATTTTAGTTACAGAATTAAATATAGTGTACATAGAAAGGTGAAAAATAATTATTATATCGTTATGTAGTACTTTTGCTTGAAATAGTTAATTTTAATACCGTAACATAACTGAAATTTTTGAACCAACATCATAGAAATAAAATTTAACCGTAATATATTGAACAAGTAAATTTCTCCCCATAAACGACAATTGAAGAAATTCGTTCCGGAGGTAATTACTTAGTTATGTCAGGTTGAATAGAGTTTTGACGCCACAAAGGCTTCGTATTAACCGTGTATCAGAGTGCTAATTGCTAGGTTTAGAGTATCATAGGAGTAACTAGTGATTTAAAGCGAAGTAGCAGACCACACACACATGCTACACAGCTGAAGAGAAGCTTAATAGAGCGAGTAAAAGGCAGTGTGTTACGTGAATAACCCATGTGAGGATGGAGGCAGCAATTGAGAATTCTATTAACACCCTCACGAATACTTTTGCGCAAATGTTTTCTTTTCTTTTTTTTATTACGAAATAGTACCAGAGAAAATTTTATTGTTCTAGGCTTGAGAATAAAAAGTAGAATATAAGATTATCTTAAAATCAATCAAATAATATAGCATAATTAGACTGAAAATAATGAAGATCCGATTTGGAATATTAAAAAATAAATTTATTGTGTTGCTAATACATATTTTCGTTGGTTCGGATAGTCAGTGTAGAAAAAAAAGCGTTTTAAGCTCATTTTATTCTTGTATAGCAAAATTTTTCAACAAGTTCTCTGTTAAATTATGAGCGCCTTCTATCTGTGAACATAATTTGATCCTTGTACTTTTGTGACAGGATCAATACTTTGTATGGGGTAGCTCGATAGTATACCGTAATAGTACAGTATTTGCCTTACTTCGCCGGGCATTTCATGACATTATACATACTTTTTAGGTCGTTGTTATCTGTGCTAGCATTAAGTTTTCGAATGTATTGAAAAATATCTTTATAGCCCTTATCTCTTGATTTAAAAAGAACTTGACATGAATTTCTTAACCAAAAGATTATTTATCTTTCACGCCCCTGTAGTTTCTCTTTGTAGTAGGACCGCATTTTTAAAGGATCATTACTTAGCAAAAGAAACATGTTTTCGATATTTCAAGACTGGGGGTGCAATAGTTCATAAACTGGAAATCATTTTATATATAACACCACCATAACACCCCCCGCCAACACCCTTGGGAGTTGATATCCGCAAAACCGATTCTCAGTGGATATGTACTCAACAGAAATAAAGTGTTTACCATATTTAAAGTCTGTAAGCCATATATAGTTCAACTAAGAATTATTTTTTAAAACTGTAACGCCCCCATAAGTCTCTAGCGAGGAGATTTTCGTGAAACCCGATCTTAGCGAATTTCTGTTCAACAAAAGAAACATGCTATCCGAATTTCAAGTTTCAAGGTGTAATAGTTTAAGCACGGGAGTTTTCGCTATAACATCCCCTTAACTACTCTTTTAAGTCGATTTTTACAAAAGTATTTTTAACAGGTCTGCACACACAAGAAAAGGAACATGCCTGCGCCCCATTTCACACTGTTGTGGAGATCTCGTAATGAGTGAGTCGCTTTCCTCCTATATATATATATATATATATATATATATATATACACTGGTTATCCTAAATGAAGGGGAAAAATTACAAAATTAACACTAACTCGCCCCCAAATAATCCTATATCAATGAAACTTCAATATGCTGGTAAGTAAACGACATTAAATTATGCAAAATGGTGGCGATGCAGTTGGAATACGTCATTTGTGAGGAGCATAAAAATGGATGTCTCAGAGCAAGGAGAGCTACGCGTCTGAGATTAGAAATGGGGTAGAGCGAAAGTGTAACAATGAACCCCAGGCATCATTTGATTCGAAGAACTGATATGGCGAGCTATTGGGAGACTAGAGGAAGGATACAGTCAGATAGAAGTAGCTAGATGGCTGAATGTGAGTCCGTATGTGATTCATAGACTTGTCAACAATTTCTAACCACCGATTCGGCATCCAGGCGGTTCAGCCAAGGACAGACATGCGCTACCACGAGGGCCAATGACCGATATTTGTCGAAGGAAAAGAATCGCAACTCCAACTGAACTCAGATCCTCTCTCGCTACAAGCTCTGGAAGGTTGTTATCAAGGTCAACCATGCATCGAAAGCTTCACAAACGTGGTCTTTATGCAAAGCGACCAGGTATTTACGTCGCGCTCACGTCACGTCATAGGGGAAACTTTTGCAGTGGGCACATCAACATGTTCACCGGACGCGTGATGAATGTTCTTTGTCCGTATGAGTCAAGGTTCAGCCTTGAAAGCAATGATTATCATATTTTCATTTGGAGAGGACCTGGAAAACTCGTTTTCGTTCATGACACATTCGTGAAAGAGATGCATACGGATCATGCAGTGTCTGTGTTTGGGATGCTATTTCTTTGTATGGACGCACACACCTCCATGTCTTTTTTCCGAGGAAAGGATAATGTTTACACGTGTAGAGATGGTATCCTAGATGCTTATGTGTGCTTTTATGCTGGGGCAATAATAATGCTTTCGTGCTGCAGGATGATAATGCGAGACCACACAGAGCTCGCATCGCGGCTATTTAGAACAGGAAACAATTCGACATATACAGTGGTCAGCTCGATCACTAGACCTTAACCCTATCGATCATGTTTAGGGAGGTATGGGACAAAGAATAGCTGTTCTCAATCTCCCTCTTAGGACCCTAGCCACGCTTTCAACATCCTTGGAAGAGCAATGTGTGGCTTGCACTTTCTTCAGAATCAATAGACTGCATAATTGAGAGCATCACATATCGCTGCATGTATTGCTCCTCTGGGGGATCATACCCTATATTAAGGGTACTTTTCGTATTACAAACTGATGCAACTGATTTGTTCATTCTATACATATAATAATTTCTATAACATCATAATATTGTGTGGTAATTTCTTTTTATGCTGTTTTATACTTTCCTAAGTTTTGTATAATGTGTATAAATTTTCATAAATATTCTAAGCATCATTTTTTGAGTTAGCATCATCTTTGTGATTTTTCCTTAATTTATGATGGACAATGTATATATACAGAGAAAAGAAGAGTGATTGAAAATTGCTAGTTTCATGGCAAGAGCGACATTCGGGTTGAGTTCTGGATTTGAATCTTGACTCTATTAAAAATTATCTTATGGAATAATGAGGTTTGTTGCACGTTACAATCAGTCGGGGTTCAAAATTGCCATGGCATGTTGCACGGAAGTTAGAAGAGTGAAAATTTGCAGTTCTCTGCACACTTTATCACAATTTTCACACTACATAACCGTGTAGTCTTACATATGAGTACGATATTCTATTCATATCAGTAACAACAACCAAAAAAATGCTTAATACTAAATTTTCTTAAAACGTTTTCTCTTTCATTAAACTAACCACATTGCCAATGGTTAATCATTTAGCTTTGAAGTAGAATTAATTAAAGCAAAATGAAAAAAAAATCATAAATAGTTGGTGAATGCATATTAATAATAAAAAAAACTTCTATAACAACTAATCTAAAAGACTTCTAAACAGTTATTTTTTTGTATAAATCCTTATGTTCACATACAAATATTCTTATAAAAAGTATACATTAAATGAATGATATATTTAAGTAAAAGCCGTAAAACCTTTTAAATATTGGATGTAATTGTACTTATAATTTAAATTAAAAACAGGCTCGTATAAAATAATTAATTTAGAATGTATACCTTAAAACTCTCATATTTCTTTAATACAGAATTTTGCATCTTTAGAAAAGATATCACAAGTGCTCTTAACAAATCTAACAATAAATGTGAGATAAAAACTTCCAATTTGTCAAATGTTAAATAGCAAAAAAATGCCTGGAGAGGGGAGAGTGATTCCGAGTGGGTGAATTATTTTTGAATATCTGAGATATAACTATTTCTTAAAATACATTTTATAAAAGTTTTTTTTTTGAAAAAAAAATATGAACTCTCTTTACCTTGTAAATTTTAATAATTGTTTTTTTCCATTAGTTGGATTTCTATGAAATTGTCTACTTCCTGCGCGTTTATCACACACATTATCAAGCAATTAAATAAATTTCCTTGATAAAATGATTTTTCGGTGTTCATTTTTAGTAAGATATTTCATTCAGTGATTATTCTGTGTTATTACTGTGTCTTTGGAGCTTATAATTTTAAACGCATTTTCAATTTTTTAGATATTTTTTTTTCATATTGAAATGTTTCAAGATATTCTAAGAATTTGTAAGATATAAAAATTTTATTGCTGATATTTTTTGAAGAAAGGAAGCTTATTCAAATACAATATCTGAAGAACTATCTTTATGACACTTTTCACCACATTAAAGCAACGTAAACTCACGTTTAATGAGATATTTTGAAAAATATTTTTTTTTTTTTTTTTTAAAAAAAAAAAAAAAAAAAAAACCTAAAAAAAAACCCAATGTTATTTTTGAGCAATATTAAAGATATAAAACGAGTTTCCGGTTGCATTGAAAAAGAAAAAAAAACATTGAAAGTATTTTCTGGGATCTTAGGAAGTTATAAGTGTTTTGACAAAAGATGTTTGCTTTAGAAAAAAGATCCAAATTCAATAAATTAAAATATTAATATCTTCGATCTGTATATTCATGTCCAATAGGTTTTTGGATAATATATTGATTATTAATATGGCATTTCGGAGTCACACAAGGGCTTTTGGGAAAGAATCATTTCATTTAGAATAACGATCAAGTAATGAAGATAAAACCTGAGCCCGTACACCCTTTTCCATTTTCCTCACGAAGCAACATACCTGGAAAGATTTAACGTATATCATTTCCTCTAGTGTGGCACTGGAACTCCAAAGCACAACTCGGCTTAAATAATTTAGGTCCGAATTAGAGTAAAAACAGAGTTTATGTTATCATCATTAAAATTATTCTTAATAGGTCATTAATTTGTAACTCGGTTATTACTCAATTAATAATTTAATTTGGTAGTTTTATGTTTATTTCTAATTAAACGTAAAAAATAGACTCTTAAATCGTATAATTTTTAGAAGCGTTCAGCATATCAAATGAAATAAGTTTAATGTAATAAGTAAAATGTTTTTCTCTTTTTAAAAGAAGAAGCGGAGTGATAATGTTGTAAGGTATTCGCCCGTAGGTGATGCCTTACTTCTAACTCATCTTCGTGATCTAGGGGTATGGGAGTGAAAGAAGAGCCAGGCGTTGCCATGATCTTAATATATCTTTATTAAGATCTTAACTTAAACACTATACAAAGATAATAGTTATATTTAAACTTAGAGGATCTGAGGTGAGAAAACACATAATACGTATTACCAAACAAGCACGACTTTAATCACTATATTTCCGCCTATTCCTTATCTTAACTTATACTCAGTTCCTAATAGATAACAGAATTATCCTACCTTAATCTCTTGGTTAATAACAATACTCTCGGATCCTAAATATCTTTTCTTGATCTCGCGAGCAATAGTATCCACCTTGACTAGATCGCTTTGTCACGGATATCTTCACACTAGAATAACTGCTTACTTCTCTGACTTCAGTTTCGGCGCTTAAACTCAGACTAGAAAAATAACTTCCCAATAGGTCATCCGCTTACGTAAGACTTCTGCTATTTAAAAGATTTTCTAATTTGCATACTCACGCTTCACTTCTGGATCTAGTTAGAAAGAATTTGCCTTTTTCGGCCCCAAAGAACCCAAGAGGAGTTTTTAGTTGAAAACGCGATGAGCCCATCACAATGTGTTGTGTGTTTTACCCCCTCCACCCAAATGTACTTGATTCATATACACTCACTTCCAAAAGTTAAGTACGAAGATGTAAAATGCAAAAAAATCAACAAATACTGCTTTGATTGACACAAAATTTGGCAGTAAAGTAGCTTATATATTTATACATAAAACAAAATCAATAATTATATACAGAAATGAAAAGAATATTAATTTTTTGTAAATTATCAGATAATGTCATACTGGAGGCTTAAACAGTATTATGTATAATGTGAAAATAAACAGCATAAAATGAAAAAAAAGGATATTAATAGGGTATGTGATCCCCCCCTCATCTGCATGCAAAGTTTACACCTTCTGAACATTCTTTCAATTAGGTGGTCCACCACCACAGATATAAGCAATCACCATTCTTCTTGTAGAGTAGTTTCCTGCTCAATAAGAGTGGCTGGAGGTGGGAAAGGTGAAGATACAGCACGGTTGAGAGAATCCCAAAGATT
Organism: Trichonephila inaurata madagascariensis; assembly: GCA_019973955.1. Taxonomy (NCBI): domain Eukaryota; kingdom Metazoa; phylum Arthropoda; class Arachnida; order Araneae; family Nephilidae; genus Trichonephila; species Trichonephila inaurata. Next base: position 507,536 of record BMAV01024361.1, on the reverse strand, counting down.
TTCAATGGGATTAAGGTCGGGCGAATATGCTGGCCACGCCATACGCGCAATCCCTTCACTTTCCAGGTAGTCATCGACGATGTCCGCTCTATGGGAACGTGCGTTATCGTCCTTTAAAACAAAAGTAGGGCCAACTGCTGCAGCGTACAATATCACAATGGGTTCTAGGACTTCATCTCGATACCATACAGCCTTCACAGAACACCGTTTAAAGATGTGCAGTTTGGTGCGGTATCCTAATGAAATCCCTTCCCACACCATGTGATGGCTCACGCGTCCTTTCTCTAACATAACCTCTGTGTTCTTTGACGGCCACGATTAATGGAAAATCTTTTCCAACCCAAATCCAAGAAGTGAAACTAAGGATAGATGCAAATAAGATAACCTTTAAAAGGACAGAAGTTTTATTAAGCGGGATGGCAATTTAGAGAAAGTTCAGTGCAGAAAAGGTAGAAGTGTAAATTGACGGCCTACCCAAGAATCAAATATATCCAGCCAATACTACAAGGTATATACCATTAGACTCGAGTCTAACGGAATATCTGAAGTTGATTGAACCGTTGATTGGAAATTCCAGGTAGGAGGATTATTTTCCGAATTCGAAATATTCTTAGGATTGAAAGTAGGCGGATATAATATAATTATATAGATAGGTGATCCAATTGCTCGATCTGTGTTAACTACGACTACGTGTTTTGGTTTATTCTCACTTAATATAAGTTTTTTCGACACATAAGTAATTTAAGTTAAACTCTTAATAAAAGTCATATTTAGAATTCTAAAATGTCTCTTCATTTCGAGAATCCCACACCTCTAACTTACGCTGAAACCCCACGATATGGTCGACAAAGATCGACCATATCACAACCATAGGCCTTCCGCCTCGGAATGCGTGATGCTCGGTGATGTTTTGGGGCTGACTGCGTGTTCCTTGTTTACGCCATATCCTTATACGCTTGTCATCTGGCTCCAGAGCAAATCTTGACTCATCAGTAAACATGACATTGCCCCAGTCAGACACAGTCCAATTGCCATGTTCCCGGCACCACTTTAATCGTGCCCCTTTTTTGATTGGAAGGATAGAGGAACACAAACTCGAGGTACCTGGGCATACAGTCCATTCATATGTAATCTTCGGCGTACAGTAGCTGCAGATATAGCCTTACTAATGGACCCTGTAACCATAGATGTCACACGTGTGGAGGTCGCTCTGCTATTCCGCTTGGCTACAAAAGCAATATATCGATCTTCCGTGGGGGTTATAACCCTTGGGAGACCACCCAATGACCTTCGTGCAACTGTCTGTGTGGTTTGGAATATTTTTCATCAACGTGAAATTACAGAATCATGAACGCCGAAGAAAAGAGCAACATCTGTGATCGACTGCCCTGCTTCAATGCGTCCCACAGCGCGCCAGGGCTCAGAATCTTTCATTCGTTTTCTGGAAGTCATAGAAACACGTATGTCTTGAAAACAAATTGTACGAAAGTTTTAAACACCTTCTATCAGAACTTACAATCTACTTCTGTAACCCTTCATAAAGCTGGCTTCTTATAAGACTGCCCTTTTTGCATTTTTCTTGACATCAAAGCGCGATTGGCTGTTACCTAACATATTTGCATACTTCCGTCTACCTCTGCAGCGAATTGCATCCTGTTCAATTCTGATTGGCTTCCGGAAATTAGCATTTTCCTCTCCGTGCTTAACTTTTGGAAGTGAGTGTATATATATATATAGTAATATAAAATAACAGTGAAGAAGTACTAGAATATATATATATATATATATATATATATATATAGCTTTGAGAGTTGCATACAAATTATTTTTACTAAATCACAAAATCTCTTACTTAAATATTGGATACCAAAGAAAATATTTTGTAACACATCTGAATTCTTTATTCTAAGAATGCATTCTCCTTTGCAGAAAATACAGAAACATTCATCTTCACATTTTTTAAATTTCGTAATTTTTGCATCCATGTCTCCAAAAATATTTGAAATAATTTATATATATTTGCGTTACTATTATACATAAAAGCGGATTTCATCTAAATGGAAAATATTATTTTAAAATATTACAATCTTCTGAAATTTGCTAAATAGGTGAAAATTGTTATAAGGGCCAAGCACTTAAATGAGCAGTGATCTTTCTTGGTACAGAAAATAAACATTCATCAACATTTTGAATTATGGTGCATAATTTAATTATAAGTTTAGTATATAGTTTGGAGAATATTTGGATTTAACAATTATTACAAGTAGACTAAAAATATGAAAACAATTTTAAAAATTAAAAAAAAAGACTAAAGTAAACTAAATATAGCAGAAACTACCACAAATTATTAATATTAAACAAAAGATAATTTCTCTGATAATTAATGTATCCATATTGTATACACACTTCGATACATTTGAAGCAATAGTATATGATATTAAAATGTGAATAAGAAACACATTGACCTTTATTTTGAATATTTTGTGTGTGTGTGGTTTAGTTCTTTTTTATTTTATTCTTTGTACAACGACGTATAAGAAGTGGTATCATATTTTTATGAGATTCCTTTTTAAACACTCAGTGCGAAAAAACAACTTTTTAAAAATGTTTTGGAAGAAGCAGAGGCTTATAGATCCGTGTAATGGTGACAAAAAGAAATATAAACCTTTATTCTAATAACAGTACGAGGCAGCAGTCCTAGAGCTGCACACTCGTGACCAATGTTATTGATTCGCTGGTTCGAATTCTACTATCACTAAAAATCTAACTAACTATAACAGAGGTGCGTTAAATCTGTCGAGTATAAAATTTCTCCCATTGGTGGGATGTGGAAGTTGAGAACTCAGGTGTCGTCGTCGTCACTTGACCTTGGATTGAGGTTCGTCATCAATAGACCTCGTGTTTTGATTCAGAGTGCAAAATATAAATTAAAATTAATAGAAATTATAATACAATAACATTATATGGGTGTGATGTCTACTTTTTATTTCGTGAATGTTCTTTATTTTCCCTTTTAAATTTAAATTGCTCCTCTGCAAATAAATGACCTTTAAAACACATATTGTATACATAAAATGATAATTTTTTTTATTTAATAGTCTTAGAAAATCACCGTTACAGTTATTCCAGTCATTTATGTTCAAATATCAGATAAAAAAAGTCTGTGCAATTCATTTAAACGGAAATTTTAAAGCCTGAATGAACACATTGACTTCAATTTATTTTTCTTAAGACAAATTAGCAAAATTAGTAAATTTCAGAGCAAACGATATTTTCTTTAACATTCTTCAACAAGCAACTCATCAGATATAATTGAATTTAAAGTTGATGTTAGAATTTGTGTATAAAATTTTATGAATAAATAAAGTCGAGTTTTCGCGGTAGACAGTATTTGTATAGTCTCTTTGACTTGAATCTTTATACTAGCAATTTTAACTGAATGCAGTTTGTCATCTATTTAATAATGTATCAATTGGTTTCATTAACGAACTTATTCTATCAAACTCTTACCTCGTTCAAATTAAACATTCCTTTGATGAAACTTTCTAAAAGAATTGATCTGTTTCTTGAGAAAATTAAATTATTTAATCCTATTCCTCATTTTTAAGTTGTTTTTAGATGACACCAAGACGATTCATTGTTACCAGAACAATACCTTTTCCTTCATATAGATTTTTTATAAAATAAAGGATAGAAATATTTATTAATTTTATTGTACCATTATTCAAATTTTACTTTTCTAGATTTTTAGCCTGAGTACGTGCAGAGATCGAAAGTTTTTTTATGTAGGTACTTTAAAAAAACATTACTATATATAATACAAAAATAAAGACAACATTCAGTCCATTCAAAGGTTAACATACATTTTATTTTTAATGCGTTTTTTTTCTTTTTTCTGGATTTTCATTCTGTATTTCAGAAGAATAATAAGCCTTTCTTAAAAAGTTTATTCAATATAGATTATGCGTTTCTTCAATACTTTTTTTTTTCAAACTGTTACTCTCTTTGGTTCTATTGATAATTTCTAACAACTATCAAATCATTTCATTAACGATTGATGCAATTCGTTAACGTTTTGACGATATGCATAGGGCAAGTAAGTACATTAATGATTCCGGGATGCTTTTTGGAACAAAATCGAATACGGACATTGTATAAAATTGTAGAACGTCTAGTCAGCCTAATTATTCAACATGTAGAAAAGTTGAAAAAAATTAATATAGAAAATAAAAATGATTTAATTTTTGCAGAATTTTTATATTTATTTCCGAGAAATGGTCCTTTAAATATAATATTTTCAATTTATCAAAAACTTCCAGTGGCCATCTGTTAAATTTTAATTTCTTAATGAAACATATTTGAAAAAAATATAAAGATTTTACAAAATGCATTGTGATATTGCTACAAAATGACTTCATCCCATACTTTTATAAAAGTTCTTTCATATAATAGACAATAATGAACAAATACTTTTTATTTGAACTGTCTTCTTTCTTTAAATGTTAAATTTTATGCATATATATATTGTTCCTTGAACTACGCACACACATACACAAGTTAACAATTATATAATTGTTACATTATAAATAATTGTTATAACTTGTAAGGATGGAAGTAATTAAGGAGATTTGTCAGAAAAAATACACTTTACTTCTAAATTTAAAAAAAAAATAAAATAGTAACAAGTTTTTATGAAGTTATTTTTAATGGTAAATAATTGATCTCTTATTTAACGATGCATATATTATACAATAATCATGTATGTATTGAACGGGTATTGTCCATTACATTGATTAAACATAATTTTACGTATGATTTAATTAAAACAGAACTGTTTATTTAATTCATTAATATTAATCTCTTTTTTTCAAGACGCTTTAACTTTGTCATTCATTGAACTTAAATATTTTCAGGTTAACTCATTCAGGTCATTCGTGTGGCATGATGCGAATACAATTGGATTTTCTCATATCTAAAAGACATGAGGTGTAAACATCATTCCAAGCTATAGCTGCGTAATTATAGCTCATAACTACAGCGACCGAAAACGCTGGCCACCAGTTTAACAGGCAATGCGGTTTCAAGTGATTCGCGTTTCAGAGATATTCCGCAAAATAATGAGCTCGCTATTACAGTGCCTTATCGTATCATGGATTTTCGGAACATAATTTGTAATGAATTTGTATATAGGAATGCATATCCCATTATTACCTAAATGCTGCATTGTGGAATTCTGTCACTTGAGGTTAAACGTCTATTACTGAGCTGGTGGCGCAACAAGATAGAGCTTTATGCAATGTTCTATAGGAATCCCATAGGCCATTTCGAGAATCACTCTCTAATTTCCCTATCACAGTATATATCTGTCTGCGTATAAGTGAACGTGTTGCGCACTGTGAAATTCAAGATTTGTAATGTTTATTTCTTAACATTTTTCAGTGATGAAACAATTTTGGGTTCAAATATTTTAAGAAATAATCTTCAGTATTTTAATACGTAATTTTATTGACAGCGGTACAGTTGATTAATTTAAGACATGCCGTTAAACAAAAAGGAAGAAAATATAAAACAAATATTTTTGGTTACTAAAACATATCAAACAGATATCTCAATGATGAGATATATATTAAAATATTTTTGAGATAGAATTCTATTTATAGCACCTTTATTTTTTTTATTTTTGATGAATATTAAGTATTTCGTTTAGCAGATGATTATTAACCAGCAAAATTTGCTGTGTTCCAAATGACTGATTTACTTCTATCTAATGAAATCAGAAGCGTTTCAACGTCTTTTTTTCCCTTTACCATTCATGTACAAACAGTTTCAGTCCTATTTAATTCAGTCGAACGTTATTTTTATGTGTTAGCAAATTTCAACTGAACGTTCATGCATCCGGATGAAATTATTAAATTACATTTGTCAACCTTCATTTGGGAACAGTTTTCATTTTTTGCTGATGATAATGTAACGTAAGAGTGTTCAAAGATGAATTTGTGACTGTTTGTAGATAAGTAAAATGTTGAAACTTGGTTTTTGCTTTTAGTCATTAGGGTTTTGTAACATTTTGCACTTAATGGAGTTGCATTATATTCACATTTCAGTTGGAAACATTATTAACAATTTAACGGTTAAAAGCTTTTAAATATTTAACGATATCATTTCGAGTAATATTAGCAGGAAGATTACACCGAGAAGAGGAGAATTTGCTTATTCTTTTTAAATCTAAGATAAAATGACAGTACACATTTTATTTTATGAAAAAATCTTAGGTTTTTAACAATAACAAATACTTCATAAGATATTCTTTGTAGAATATGGGATTACTTTGTAAAGGTATAAGAAGAAACATTTTTTTTTTTTCAAAAAATGTTATTACTTTAAAGCAAAAGATATTTACTTGAGAGTATTCATTGTTTATGCATTGGGTTACGCGTTATAGGATAAGAAAAGAATCAAATTAAAATGGGATTGATTGAGTGAGTGATTGTTTATTAACGTTACACTTTAAAGCTACATTAGTGTGTTATTAACAATTTTTCTCATAATGTTGAACCGCTGTCAAGTGACAAGGACGACACCTGAGCTAGCAATCCTCACTCACAAATTCTGCACTACAGCTTGAAAATTTGAGCACGTAGATAGATTTAATGTCTTCCAGTCTCTCTACGCATCGAGTCTTCAGGGCTCGAACCCACAACACAACAATAAAAGCAACGGTGACCATGAGTTCGCGACCATGACCATTCGGACACCACCAAAGTAGCGAGATAAGAATGATAATTTCATATTCGAACAATTACACAATTACACAAGCAATCAGAAAAATTTAATCACCAGTAAAAAATCAGAAAATTAATCATACTCAATAGTAGAAAATACTCGAGAAGCAGAAGCTGGGGGGAAAAAATCGCAATGGATGATACAGCTATGCACATAGTACACTGAGGGATACTTTCAACAGGGTTAAATTTGGTTATAAAGGACAGCAACCATCGACCTTTTGTTTATAGTACGAAGCAGAATTCAAATATATATAATAATGCATATTGAAATTAAAATATCTTATAATTGATATAAAACAGATACACACCCAACTTAATAAGACGTACTTATAAAGCTGAAGCACAAAATGAAATAAAAAACAAGATTGATTCATTCTTTACACTTTATTTTTACTTTTTATTATTACAATTTGAGGAAATTTAAAAATGAGATTATTTCTTTAAAATATTCAAATTTTATAATGAGTAATATATGAAATTTATGAAATTGTGTGTTTTTTAGTTTAGAGATCTACTCCATGAAATTAAGAATATGACTTTCATAAGGATTAAAATTTATCTTTTTTCTACTAACCCAGTAAAAAATGTTAATTCATGGTTAACATAAATATAGATAAGAAAAATATATATACACAAAATAAATCCTTAAATTTATATTTAACATATCTCTCTTACCAAGTCTTCATTAAACATATTTTTAAAGTACAAATAAATTAAATTCGAACTTATAGAACAGAAATCACTTGTTATGCATATAATAAGTTTTTAGAATTAAGTAATTTAAATCTCAGATTTTCTAATAACTAAGCAGAATATAATTATCTATGTGTAGGCCGGAAAAGGTCACAATTAAGTTCTAGTGATAAATTGAAGGTTTCTAAGAATTTTTGTGATATTATGGACTAATTAATAATATTTTAATATTTTTAACTGTTATATTCATAAAGCATGTAACGATGATCAAACTAAATACATATAAATTACTTTTATTTTGCATTGAATTCAGAGACGTGGACAATCTTTTCAAAATTTAGGATATACTTTAAAAAGTATGCTAAATGTGATTGTTTTTATTTAAATAAATATAATATTTGAATATAAGATCAGGAACAAGTATTTTAGATCTCGGATTAAAATTAATAATTGTGAAATTTTATTTATCTGAATCAATTTTTTCATTGTTTACCCAAATATATTTCTAAATTGTGAACAAATTTTTTTTTTTTTTTTTTTTTTACAGATATTTGAAACACATGGTACATACAGATCGAATATTTTTCTGCTTTAAAAAAATATCAAAAAATGAAAAGAATAGAAAGCTAATAGCCACAGACAGGAATAAATTATGAAACTATAAAAATGTGAGAAAAGAGGGGGAAAGAGAGAGAGAGAGAGAGTATATATATATATATATATATATATATCAAGGTTGAAATATTCTGCATTGTGATTTATAAGAGATTCTACTTTTTATGAGATTAAAAGAAATTAAAGCTTTATTGCGATATATTGTTTTGTACGGATAATTCATCCATTTTATCGAATTAAAACAAAAATTGATATACTAAAGAATGAAATATCTTCACAAATCTCATCATCATTTAAGGTTTGTAAGAAAAGTAAGCGAATTGAGTACTTTTTTATACAAATTACGCTTAACACTTCAAATATAGATTGCAACTTATAAATTGTGCATTTTAGAAAGACTCAATGGATATCTCACCTAGAGTAGTAATACATTATTAAGGGTTAATTTGTCATTAATTGAAAAAAGAGACCACGAAGAAATAAACGAATTTATATATTTATTTATTTCGACATTGCTACCCGTAGTACCAGCGGCTGGGTGGCATAGTTGGTTTGTCACTGGTCTTATACACCCAAGTTTGCAGGTTCGATCCCGGCCGAAGTCGATACATTTGCATGATGCAGAAAATCGACAGCGTCCATGTCGTTTGATTATGCGGCATCTTAAAGATCACTGGAGTAGCTGTTTGGTTTGTGCATTCTCGACAAAATTTTATTCATAGTAACATTTCGCATCGTTAGTGCTCAGGTGCCTCCTTTTGGTGAGGAAACTGAGAATCAAAATTACAATGCAGCAATTGGTATTCCAAGTATACGGTGCTGCACTAAAAAGTGACACCAGCTCCTGGGGAATGTTCTCGTTCTGAGAGAGATATGGTTAATACCTATCATCGGCCCCATTGAAAAAAACCCATTTGTATACTCTCTCTGTAAAATATATGAACATGTCGGACAAAATAGCATTTGAAAATCAGTTTTACTTTTATTCAGTAAAATGATTTACAGTTTTTGAGTTATTTTGCCCTAGATCAGGGGTGAGCAAATTGTTTTGACACATTGTGGGATACCGGAAATCCTCATCTTTATAAAATGATTGCATTCATTAGAAAAAAGTAATAAATATAAGTAAAATACACACAATAGTGGCAGTTTTATTCAATTTATTTACTGTGCTTTTATATTGCCTATTCATTTAATTTTAGAATCAGCTGAATGAAACAAATGTATCCTATCATACTTTTCTACAATTTTTTTTTAATCAGGTGCGAGATTTCTTGTATAAATTCTCATCACACCCTGCAAGTTTCCATCAGCCAACTTGCATCTATATATGATTTGGTTGATCTACATGCAACAAAAGCTTTACTCACAAATATAGGTCATCTCAAATATAAAGAATATTTTCACAACAAATTTCTTCATGCACGGACAAAGATTCAACCGACAAAGATTTGTAAAAGCCAATGCCATAGCATTAAACATTTTCTTCACCCTGTAATCTGACTTAAAGTCAATAAGTTCAAGATTTAACTTCTCAGCTGCTGTATCAATATAAGCCGTAATCGAATAACAGAGCAAATTGAATTTAAGATCAATTTCCTTACATTCCTAAAATATTTTTATATAACCTCACTCTTCAAAATCTGTAGGTGATATCTTAATAAAAACACTTTCGTGTTCTTTTTTTTTCATATTATTGAAAAATAAAAGACGAATTTTTGATCCTGCATGGGAAAGAAAATTTCTTTTCAAAGCGGATTTTCCCATTGCAGTTGTGTCCAGCTTAGGCGGCCTCGGCGCAAATGTAGTCCCTTCATAGCATTCCGCACCGAAACTAACGGTTTTAGAATAGCTAGTCCACCGTGAATGTTCGCAGCATGCAACTCCCATTGAATAATTTTCATGGAAACGAGGTTCAGAAGGTGGGTATTCATCTCGAACATTATCTGCGGCAGTGTAGTCTTGATTTTTCGGGTGGCTATCCTCTTCAACACTAGTTTATCAGATGTTATTAAGGTAATTTTAGAAAATTACAGTAATTATAATCTTACTAATAATTTCCATAAATTTAAAACTCTCATAGATTTAGTCTTAAAAGAAAATTACATTAATTTCAATGGTTCATTGTAAAAACGAACTAAAGATTTGCCTTGAGGTGGCCCTGAAAGCAATAGTTTGGCTAATTTATAATTACACTTTTATGAATATAAATATACTATTAATAATGACTATTACAATTTTAGATATATAAATGATCTAATTATTTTTCTTAAAAATAATAATTTTAACCCCAATATTAACTTTTACCCTGATTATTTAAACCTAGTTAAAATTAGTAATAATCCAGTTAAAACTATTTACTTAGATGTGTCGTATGTTAAGGATTATAAATTACATAGTAATATTTATGATAAAAGAGATGCTTTTAATTTTAACCTTCTTAAAGTGCCATACTGGAATTTTAATTTATCAACATCTATATAGAAATATTATTTTTAACTATATTTATCGTAATAATGTATTAGTTAGCAATAAATCTAATATATTTTTAAATTTTAATAACTTTATTAAACATTGTATCTAAAAGGGATGCCTTGCTAATTTTCTTAACAATTATATTTCTAATAGTTCTCCGTGAAATGACAATATATAATAATATTTGCATTACAGCAGAACGTCGTTTATCCGAATCAATTGGGATTGTACACCGTTCGGTTACGCGATTGTTCGGATAACCGAATGCGATCCATGCAGTATATGAAACCGGACCCTATACGAATATTGAAAATCCTCACATACGGGAAACATGCTTGAAGAAAAAGCAAAATGGGTGCAAAATGTCACAATTTTACCTTTATTGTGGAAAAATAATCCCTCATTTTTCTCTGTACCATTGTAAACCTTAGTTTTTTCGCTGCAAGGTCTCTGATTCTCTTGAGCAGCAGTAGTTGAGTAGGGCAGCACTCTGATTGTTGTTTGTACCACTCCATAGCAGAATTATGGGTAGAATTCTTATCGCCAAACAATCATTCGCCTTCAATCTGCAGTTCCCTTATCCCGTTGCGTGATTTAAAGTTCTTTAACCAATCAGTGCTAGCTTTGAGAAATCAACCGAACCTGCCTAATTTCTCGTTAAGTTCCAGAGCTTTTTCGCGCAACAGATGGCCCGATATCGGGTCCCCTTTGCTCCTTCTTTGTGAAAACCTCACTTCAAGTAAAGTGCACGATCAAGAACAACATCGATTGCTTCCCTCGTGGTTTTCCTTTTCTTCGAGCCATCTTCTGAGTCTAGTTTGGAAACAAACTGACCTAATATTCCGCGCAGATGTTTACCAAATCACACAACTGAAATTCCCCAAATATCCCTGACCTTGGGTTTTCCCGTCACTTGTAACCTCACGTGAAACAACTGTTGAGCATTGCACTGTTCGAAAACGTATTCATATACAGTGCATGTAGTTGACAAAAAAAAAAAAAAAAACTAGTCCGGATATTTGACGTTCCGGATAATAAACGTTCGGATAAACGACGTTCTACTGAATATGGTTTTTTAAATTTTACAGTTAATCAAAAGATGGCACTACATGTTTCATAAATTAATAATACTTTATTTTATTTAAGTATCATTGTGTATGTTTGGGAAGTCCTTTTATTTTTCAATAAATTTTATATCAATATTTAAGATTTTTAAATGTATATATATATAGACTTAATATTATTTTATCATAATTTGCTAATTTAACTTTTATGTGATACTGCTTTTGCTCTTTCGTATTTGGCAGGAAACATAACATGTTGTGCTCACGAAGTAAGTTCTATCATATATATATATATATATCATTGCTGGTTTGTCAAGATTTCAAAAACCACATTTTCCATTTTCACAATAACAGAAAAGTTATTTTTGCAAATAAACACTTGTGACAGTTAAGTCAAAGAAATACCATTTGACAAAGTTTGAGATATTTTACGCTGATTAGTCTACGAAGTTAATATTTCTAAATAAAATATTTAGTAATAAAGCATAAAATGTGTTTTTTTATATAGAATACGTATTTATTATCATGATGAGTCGGAACATTTTCCTGAGTTCTAGCAGATTTCTCTAAAATTTTAAAGAGCAAATGAATGAGTGTTAACGTCACACTATTCAGCTACTCGAGCTCATTAAAAGACCAAATTAAACAACACAGATATACATTTATTTTAAATTTACGAAATATAGTTTCTGAATCATTATATTTGACATATTTTATTACGTTTGTTGCACTCCATTTCATAAATATATTTAATGTTCAAATTGTGTAGGAACAGTTTGTCCATCAATGAAACAAAAATATAATATATATATTTATTATATAGATTATTTAAAACAAAAAATTTAATCTATTAATTACATTTCTATTTCTGCTGAAAAACACGATCTAAAAATAAAACAAAAAATATGCACGCTTTATATACTTCTGTAAACTTTTTCTACAGTATATACAAAACGTTTGAGTACATAAAATTTTCTTAAAAAAATTTTCTGACATTTTCGAATATATTAAGCATATTAAAAATTGCTAACATATTGAAAATTACAGATGTATTTTACATTCGTAATAAGGTTTCGCAACTTTCATTATAACACTTCTGGGTGTAAATTCCAGCCCATGCAGGGCTGCTTCTTTAACATACAGATTTGTCATCGAGTCTTATGGTGCAAAATTTTCATAAGCATCTGTCATACACACCTGATCTCAAAGATGTATTATTAGAAAAGTCCCTACATTTAAGAAATAAAATCCACCGAGATCTTATTTGATATAGGAATAAAAGGTAGAATCAGAAATTTTCCGAATGTTTATATTCCCGCATCTAGAATTTCAAAAACTTCCAGTTTTTCTACAAATTGCGAAATAAGAAAATGCATACATGAATTATGTTCTTCGTGTGTTTATGTAAAAAAAATTATGATAATAGTCTTGGTGGAAGATTTGAAAACAATTCTTTGAAAAGTTAATTATTTCTGTTTACTTGGCAGTTTGGTCGGATATTTATTTCTTAAGAATTTAGATAATGTATGAACTTGTGTAAGAAAAATGATTTAAAAAACTATCGTTTACTTTTTTGTTCTTGATGTATAACTTTTAGCAAAATATTCCATTGATATCCAGTAAGTATTTTAATATATAGAGCGTCCGGAATGTATGACTACACTTTCAAAAATTTTGTTAAAAATAGCCAAACAAAGATTTTCACTTACCACTTTTTATGTTCCATAAAGTAAAGATTTAAGTTTCTGTTTAGTGAAATGCAAACTAGATGGCACAACGCTCCCATTTTTCAACGTTCTCATTTCAAAATGGCTGTATATTAGCACTAGCGACGAATTTAGCGGACTGTAATAAATTGTGATCTAAGAATAAAGGTATCGGCTTCGAATTCCGGTCTGTTGAAAGAAGCTTGATTCAATGAAAAGTCCAAGTTCAATTTGATATTATTTGATATATTTCAATGCTGAAGAATATTTCAATATGAATAGAATAGTTCACACGTAATAACACAGTTCACAAGTAATAGCATAGTTCACAAGTTAGAATTTCGACACAAGAATATTTCACAAAAGAATGTTTCACTAGTAATATGTTTACATCTTAAGAGAAAGATACATGCACTGGCTGTTGCCACAAGACCACTTCTAAATGGAAGCGGCTCACTGCAACAGCGCTACCTAACGGCTTTTACTATTCAACAATGGCTTCACCGTAAGAAAAAGCGCAAGTTGTATAGCACGGCTTATCGAATTTAAATCTGCAACACATGTACATGGTAAATAGGTACCACCCCATTGGGGTTTGGAAATGAGAAAAAGTCCCCGGGTGATGGAGGAAAATAGGGAGTCCAATAGCGTGACCACTCAGATCTGTAGACATAACACTTTTGGAATTATTTAGGGATACAAGAAAAACATTGTTTACCAATATTCAATAAGTAACACTGATGAAATGAAAAGTCGAATTGCAATGGTCCTTCAGATTGTTGGTCTTGCAATGCTTCATAAGGCGTTGCTAGAAATCTCGCATAAACTCTTTGAGCTGCGCGCAACTAAAGGTACACACATTGAAATTGGGCAATTAACTTTCATATTTTCTTTAGGAGTTCTCCATAAGGGAATATCTTTTCTTGGTTTTTTGTAATTAATACTTTTCAATTTTCGGTAATTCCGATTAGCATCACATACATTCATCAAATATTCAGCTGTGCGGAAGGCATAGGGTAGTTGAATTTTTCAATTTTATCTTATAAATATAAATTATAATTTTATTCCTCGTATTAAATACAAGTCTTTTGAAAATACATTGCGTAACTAATCAGGAAAAAAAAATCTGTTCATAAAACGTGTATGATTCCAGCATTTCAAATGAAATTTTCAATAAATGTTAACTTTCACGCCACATTGATGTTAGTAATCTACTACAAATATTACGATAATTTTGATATCTTACAATATTTTTGTTAATTATATATGTATATTATACGGCGATAAAAATTTAAATTTTTTTTCATGTAGCGTATCGATTTTAACACATAACTTTAAAACCATTCGTTTACATTAGTTTATTAAATATAATTATTTGCTAAGTGAAATATTTTCAAAATTTCAAACAATGAAGGACTAATGTAATTCTTTTTTGTTAGTTTAACGGGAATTTGTCATGTATAGTTACTAGCCATTACTCGATCACTCCGCTTGGTATTTTCTGACATTACAACATTTTATATTGTTTTTAGGTCATTTTTATCTGTCCTGGAATATAACTTCCGATTGTATTGAAACATTTATTTATATATAACCTTCATCTCTTGACTAAAAAAAGACAGGACTTGTATTTCTAAAATGGAAGTTTATTTATCATTCACGCCCACACTAGAAGTCGATTTCCTCCAATTGCACTTTTAGTGGATCTCTAATCTCAAACAAAACCCCCGTATTTTCTAATTTTAAGTCTGTAGGAGTAATGGTTCAAAAACGATTATTTATTTCATCTCTAACGCGCTATCAGCGGATCTCTTCTCAACAAAACTAGCATGCTTAACAATTTTCAAGTCTGTGTAATAGTTCAAAGAATTGAATTTTTTATGAATAGTGTTGAATGCTATCAACTGAGGTTCTGCAAATTATGCTAGATGTTGGTAAAAAGAATATTCCACACATACGAATGCTTAACTAACATTCATTTATTTCTTTAATTGGACAGCACAGCACAACGAAAAGACGACACATTAAAAAACAGACATAAAGAAGAGCACAAGCTCATTCGATCTCGAATTCTAAATCTTTCTAACTCTATATATGTGGATCATACATCTACACACACGTGAATTGTACATTGATCGAAGAGACGGCCAATCCGCAATCGCGCGCATGACATCACTGCAATGCATCACGGGAATGCCACGTGCGCTCTTACGGATTGCTACATCTTACACCATGGAGTTGCAACAAATAGCATCCCCATAACCACCCTTGAAAGTCGATTGACGCAATACCCGTTCTTATAATGGATCTTATCTGAACTGATGAAACATTTTTACTAAGTTTAAAATCCATAAGTCTAATTGTAGAAAAACAAATATATTTTTTTTATTTCTAACGACTCCGCCAGCCACTTAGGGGTCGATTTCCACAAAACCCGTTCTTAGTGGATCTCTGCTGAACAAAAGAAACACTGTGATAACTCCCTACCTGGGAAAACCATCTCTTCATCTACTCGACCTAGATTTGTCTGAGGTAATGATTAATGACCCAAGCTAGCCATAATAAAACCAATTTATTATTAGGAATTATAATAATTAAAGACAGTCTTACTCCAGGGAGGAAATCAAGAGTGATATATCGTAACCCAGTGCTTCTCAAACTTTCAATACTGGCGCCCCCCTTTTCAATCACAATTTTTATCGCGCCCCCCTTATACATTAATAAATTATTCAATGCAATAATAATGAACTTTGACGCTAAAGCTACAATACACGATCTTAATTATAAACCGTACAAATTAATAACATAAGTATTAAATTTTGTATGTGTTACTTTTAAGCAAAAAAAAATTAAGTAATAGGATAATTTGTGACATAGCCATCTGTCGATAGCTATGTCTTGGGGGTTCCGCGTAAGTTAGAGGTGTGGGATTATCGGAAGGATGAGACATTCTATAATTCTTAATACGACTTTTATTAAGAATTTAACTTAAATTACTTATATAACGAACAAACTTATATTAAGTGAGAATAAACCAAAGTATGCCGATTTAATTAAGTCAGATCGCGCAATTAGATCACTTATCAATATTACTAATTATCTCCCTAATCTCAATTCAATAAAATACTAGCGTTCAGAATATAATCCTCCTACCTTGGTTGAAGACTCAACGATTCTGATACTTTCGGGTAGACTGATGTGCTCGTGTGCAATAGTTGCTCCTTGTAAATATTAGCGAGGGTGGGCGTCTCCGTGGTTCCTGAGTAGGCCGTCTAAACACACTTCCAACTGTTCCACACTAAGCTTTCTCTAAGATTGCCATTTTTTCTCACTAAACTTTCTATCCTTTTAAAGGTTATCTTATTTGCATTGTTGCTTCGTTTTTCCTCTTGGAATTGTGTTGGAAAAGTTTTGCCATTAATCGTGGCCGTCAAAGAACGTAAGAGTTATGTTAGAAGAAGAACGTGAGAGAGGTCACAAATTATTATGTTATTTTTCCTTTTTCTAATTTTAAAATTGGAACATATTGCAAAATGCGGTGGCTGCTTAGAAGACAAAATATAGATATCAGCTAAATATAGAAAAAGAACTCAGAGGATCAATTTCTAAAAAACTTTGAAAAACTTTGATGTGCAAGACAAGCCCATGGAAGTCGCTAATACTTATTAAACTTGTTCTTAATTCAGTATTAATAAGATAAGTATTAAATTTTTTATATATGTTAATCTTAAGTAATATATATTTTAAGTAAATTATATATATATATATATATATATATATACTTTTAAGTAAAAGGTTAATTATGTTATTTTTCTTTCTCTAATTTTTAATTTGAAACAGATTGAGAAATAATATTTAATTAAAGATTTATTTCCTTCAAGATCCATTTCTAAAAGTACAAATGTCATTAAAAAATAGCCTAATCTATGTTGCTCTTTATCATATCCATTACATCTGGCATTCTCGCGAACGTTCATGTGAGTCTAGGCAACCTAACAGACGTCTGCACAAAACATGTAAAAATGCTGTACCTCGTACAATTCTAGTCAGTCTTGGCTGAATCGATTAGCTACCGAATCTCTCTTGAATGTACATTTCATAATTCACGCGTTAATTGTAATTCACGGTATTAAGTATTTACAGCAGTGGATTATAACAAAATCATAGATATATTTTTAAATCACAGCGAGCATTCGACGATAATAAAGCATCAACAAGTACATAGACGAGGGCAAATTGATAGTAAGTTACGAATGGGTTAGGTATCCATTTCAAAATACTTCAGAAGGGCTCTCAACTGCCGAAAAAGATTTCATAGATTTCACATCCAATGACGAAATTAAAGGGCAATTTTGTAATAAATCACTCTTTGAATTCTGAATAGAGGTGGATGCTGAATTTTCTGCACTGAAAACAAAAGCATTTCGTATACTATTACCATTTTTAACATCATACCTTTGTGAATCCGGATTTTCTGCGATGGCTACTTTGAAGACAAAATATAGATCTGAGCTAAATAGCAAAAAATAACTCTGAGTTTCAATTTCTAATTTTTAGCCTTCCTTTGAAAAACTTTGCTCTGCAAGAAAAGCCCATGGAAGTCACTGATAATTATTAAAATTGTTCTTATATACTGGCTTAAGTACCCACTCTTAACACGAGTTTATTTTTTTAAAAAATGATAATATATTATTCTTGATATAATAGCTTAATTGTAAGGAGAGTAAAACCAAGTGCATGACAATGTATACAAAAATGTAAAATGATTTATTGAAATGAATACTCATATTATAAACGGTTTTGAATGAACTGTAATTTTAAACCTCGCAGAATTAGCATTTAGAATAAATGTTAAGTAATAAGAAAAGAATATAAAATTCTAATGAATAACACAATTGTGTTATTTTTTTAATATTTAAAGCGAGAAAGCCCGGGATCAGGTGTGAACTCGATACTAACGTTAATGGTCGCGGGAAGTGAAGCACCCCAATTCTTTTTTTTTATAATTATTTTCAATATACAAGATAAAAATCACAATTTCAGTGAATAATTTAACTAAGAGAAAATATACCTATTTCAAGGATTTTTCTATTTGTCTTTCATAATTTGAGAAAATATCCAATAAAACTGAACTAAATTGTTCCAAATGTGCGTGACCTTAATAAAGAACACAAATCATAGACACTTTTTGCTAACATTACAGGTAAGTTATTTGCAAGCAAGACTGTCACATTTTGTTCACGTTATTGTAATTTTAATGTCTTTTGATGATCGACAAATATCCTGTTAAACTTTTTCTTGCTTGTGTCTTTTTGACAGGGTGAATTTCATTTTGCGGTACACTTATGGCTTCATATTTTCTTGATAAAATTCTTAATGTAGCTATTGAAAACTTTCTTTTCGTTTCATGTTTATTGCTTTTCTCAAATTTACTTTCGCTAACATGATTAATATGCATTATTTCAGCAAGTGTTTCCCTTGTTTGATCAGCTTCAATTTCCTTTCAGAGAGATCACAGATGTCCAATTCTTTTTTCATATTCTGCTCATTTACATTTATAAACCATAATCAGTCGTACAACATCACAATTAAAACCACTAAGTTATTCATAGGGAAAAATTCAGCATGTTCAAGAAAATATTTTTGAAAAATAGTGGTCGTGCCGGGAACTCGGTTTAAACAAGTACCTTAAGATTCTAAAAAAACGTTTGCCACTCTCAAAAAAGGAGATATGTTATCAATTCATTTTATAGCTCCCATTAAGACTGTCATATTAGAGGATTCTCTGTCAAGGTCATTGGTAACAAATAAACAGTTTTCCCAGAATTAACGATTTTTGTATTATATGTTTCAGTATACTCATAAAAAATAAATCTTGGTCAATTAATCCTTCAAAGTGCTCAATATGCTTATCCATGTATCATAAAACTCTTTCACATTGTGAAAAAAAACGCTAACAGAATTATATAATTTACAACTTCCCTAAAAAAAAGGGATGCAGGTAACCATACCAGTAAGTTTGAAAGCCAGCAAAAGTAATATTTTAGATTAAAAGAAACGTAATAAAAAAATCTTTCATCGTAGGATTACAATAAAGCAAACAAAATATTTTTTTTATTTAGTTATAGGATCATAGATAGCTAATGAGCGTTCAAAGTAGAATCTTTTATTTTTGATGACCTTTTTTCACCAGATGATATATATAAATCATATCAATGTAAATCTGTATTTTTTATTATATCAGAAAGTATTTTTTTTCTTTATTCCAGTAAATTAATTTTTTTTAACCTTTTATTTTCGATATGCTCGCGCCCCCCTTGAAGGGTTATCGTGCCCCCCAGGGGGGCGCGCCCCACAGTTTGAGAAACACTGTCGTAACCCTAAATCCTATGTGAATAAGCGCCTGAAACCTTAACTTTAAGTAAAGTTATCCTATGAATTCCTTAATTTCTTTGACTCTCTAAAGACCGTTCTATAATTACGCTTCTAAGTTCAGATCCTTACCATAAGCTCAGCAACTCAGCTTCTTTTCCTCCTCCCTTTCGATTACTAAATCTCCACTGTATATCTACTAACTAATCTGAATATCAGGGTTTCTTTTTGAGAGGGTTGGCTGTGAAATAACTCAATTGATGGCCCCAAAGGTTCTCCAAGAGGATTAGTTGAAAGACTCCGTAAAGCCCCGGCACACAACTCGCTGGTCAAGTTTCAAGTCTGTAAGTTTCATAGTGTCGGAGATCTCATGATGAATGACTGAGTGAGATTCTCTTTTCTCCTACATATTTTTCGATTGAACTTGTGTATATAAAGTTTCATATATTCTTTTTTTAAAAATATGCAGGTGCTAAAAGCTTGAACTTCTATTAATTACATCCATCTTAATGTAAAATAAAATTATTGGAATTAAATACACACACAAACACACGTCTATAAACTTGATCCTTTTAATACGTTAGTATCCCCGTAGCCCCTCATACGCAACGAAAGGAACAATCCCATCTTTTATTTTTTTTCCGCTTTGAACGTGTGAATCCCTCATACGCACGGGAAAATTTATTATAAACATCCGAGAATGAGCAATACCTGCTTTATGTGTGAAGTTCCATCATCTTCCTAAGCTTTTCAAGGCTTAAGAAAAATTCATTAATTTTCCAACTTTATTCAGGGAAACTTGTGGTTGCTTTCTTTTACCTTTGGGGAAAAAAAGAAATTGATTTTTTCCCTCTTTCCCAGAGTGCGCTTTTGCTTGTCTAAAACAAGAGTGTTTCAATCCCGGCTCTTGTAACTCTATCCTTTTCACTTGAAATCTCTCCTTTAACCGGAGAGAGACTTATTAAAATAGTTTTTGTATTGATCGCGAAAACGGGGAAAAAATATGATTACGTGATCGGTTCTCTTCGACTCAAGTATGAAAGAAATCTGCTTCATACTAGAAAAATCATTCAGAAATCTCTTTTTTTAATATTGTTACTTTTTTCCCTTCAAAAACTGGGGATTCAATTCCACAAGATTCAAAGTAACGTTTTGACTGATTGTTTGTAAATGATTTATTTAAAGATATGCACGGGAAATGTTTTTTGATTTCTTGCTTGTTGTATGTTGTAATAAAGCAGGGACATTTCAAGTTTCGAAACCAACTGAAGACTTATTTCGCTGATGTGATGAAATCTCTAGTAATGGGAATCGAGAACCTGGTTAATTGATATTTAAGATTATAAGGTATGATTTCCTTTGGGAAATAGCAATGTTTACGACCCAGAATCCTTTAAATTTTTTTTTTTATTCTTTGTTCGAAAACATCAGAGTGTTTCGCGGTTGAATGAACGATTCTTTCGGCAAATCAGCGGCCAAAGTGGATGGTTTCTCGGGCATAAATAATGTATTAGTAAGGATGACATTGTTTTTTAAATAAATAGATTGCGGTGAAATAATTAAAAATGTGGATGATCTTAATTCTTTAAAACAATGCTACTTAATTAATTAGGATTCAAGTCAATAGGTTCTCTTAAAAGAATAAAACGTTTCTTTATTAAAAGGAAATTAAAGATGCTGCGCAATTTATGCTTTACCTACATTTATAAATATGTTAAAGAAAACTCGAAACAAAATATTAAAATACTACAGAAGATTTAACCGTGAGCTATTCAATGATTCAGTTTGTGTGACTTAATAAATTACATTATCTTTTTTATTTCCGAAATATTTCAAATACAATCATAGCACTCAAAGGAGATATACGCTACAGTTTTACTATTGCAAAGAAGTGGAGTTGTTTTTTAATGTATATTTGAGATAATTCAATGTGTGAGATATAAAAATAATCAAAAATATTAAAATAATAAGAAACTCTTACTGTCGTACATAGTATTTTTTATTTTTTTATTAGTAAGAAAGGATAAAAAAAAAACCATTAGACGAATGAACTCTTACTTTTTGTCGCCCATCCGGTATAGTCATTAGAGACGTTGACTGCTGCTCCGTAGGGCCTGGGTTTAAATCTCGGAGAAGACACGGGTGTTTGTAAATGTATAGTGCCTTCATGGTAGAGGAGTACTCTAAATAGCCGTCGAGCCTCAAGTTCTCTCATGAGGTTGGTGGAAGAGGAAGAGAGGTGGGAAGCCCCTAACCACCCCCAGGTGTCCTCCTTCAAAATTGAGGTGGAAGCGAGCCAAATCCTACTGTCATGTGTATGGTGCTCAAAGCTACGGCTGACGACAGGCGTCACTTTGCCCTTTGCCATGATGAATTTCGTTGGCCTCGATCAGGTGGCATCAGTAACAACAACAACTCTTATTTTTTTAAAAATTAAAGGGAACTAGATTTGGAAAAATGGTTAAGGTTTTTGCGATTTGTTTGTGTAAATATCATGAACTTAAAAATTCCATCGCAGGGCAAAAAGTTTAAATATTTAATATATATAAACCAAGATTTCGAGTGGTTATAGTCCCGAACTTATGGCCGACGTTATTTCTATCGGAGTCGCTAAATACTTTCCAGGTTAACTCTATCGTTAACTCTATCGCGGCTCAAAGGTGTACGTTGGCGTTGTATGGAAGCTGGGAGAGTGGGATATCATCTTAGGTTTCACGCTAATCCTTTTTTATGGTTCAAAATTATGAGATCTTTTGCGAGTACCTCTAATGTAGCTTTAAAATGCGAGGTAAATAAACAACTATTCAACTTATAAGTATCAGAGCTGATATTCCTTTCAACAATGATTTAAATGCACTAAAGAAAAAACAACGGAAGGTTCAATAAAACTACATAAATAAAATCTAAGGTGGAAAAGACATTTTTTAAAAAAAATCGACTCATCCAGTTTCCCTAAGAAAAAAATTTAAATAACAGGGTATAATATTGTCTCCGATAAAAGAAAATTGCTTTTCTCTGTAATTAGAAAAAAAAAATTAATTCATTTTTTCACTCAATAGAATAATGTGTGCCGAGCATCTAAAGTTTGAGGTCTAATCGTCTCACACAAACATTCTTTTTAACTTCGGTGATGCTCTGAAAGCCTCATGAAACGAGTTTGGAAAAGGAAATTCAACGGAGCTTTCCGGTGTATCTTGTAATTTATTTTTCTTAAACTCTAAAACTGGACTTCTTTCACCATGGCCTTTCCGCAATTCCATCCCTACCTTTGGAGAAGAAGGCTTATTTTTCTTGACTTTTTTCTCTTGCCGTCTTTTTTTTCACAAAAAGAGAATGCTTTTTTCTGCGGCTTACGGTAGTGGTTCCAGTTAACCCCCAAAGAGTGTCAGACGCAAGAACTTAGGTTAGCCGAGAGAATTCCTTCAATGGTCGAGTGATTTAAGTGCTGGCTGTTGATAAAAAAAGAGGACACAGTTTCTATTAAGACTGTGAATCTTTTAGAGAGACGAACTTTCAATCAGCAGAAGATTACCCGGGCGAGACTGAAATCCTTTCAAAAGCTGAAGACAGACCTCCAAAGATCTCGGTAATTGGATAGAAATGGTCTCCAGGATTTGCATTGCCACCTACTAGTGCTGCATATTCATCACTCGCCTTCAAAGAGATTCATCACGAAAAAGATGACTCAAGAAAAACGCTTCTTCTTCATAAGTGTAACAATACATTTACCTTAATAAGGCTGTGCTCAAAGGTTTGGTGACGACGTTATTTTAAGAGCGAAAAAAATGTCTTGGCTGCTTTTGTCGTGCTGTCTTTTTGCAAAATTATGGTGTGTGGAGAACACATTTTTTTCTCTATCCTAAGAGGATCATGAATATTTTGTAAGAAATGGGGAGAAAAATAATAATAAAAAAAGAAACGAGGGAAAAGCTTTAATAATATATGTTTAAATGGAACAGGCGTGGATGCATAAATTTATTTGCTGGAGTGTGTATGTTAGACGTCAATATTGAAATTCACGTGAACAGCATGCATGACGCAAAAAATTCTTTCACTAGAAGTTCTTAAGTTTTTCTTTAATTTTTTATTTTATATTAGCGTTTTCGCATGAAAATTTACATACACATATCATAAAAGATAGTTTCTTTTACGAATACATACCTGGTATCAAAATGAGGTTGTCACTCTTAATATCAATCTAAGACAACACTTCCTTTTCGTAGATTTTTAATTCTAATGATTTTCTATAATGTAAAAAATAAAGTATAAGAGAACATCAACTATATATAAGGTGTCCTTTTCCATTTAACATGGTGCTATCTTAGGTTCTGCAGGAAAGTCAACATTTTTCAATGGAATTTATAATGCAGTACGATATTTACATTTGATTTCTTTTAACTTCGCAAGGCAAGGGGATGTTGGACCTACTAATTTAGAATATCGGTCAATAGATGACTCACTTTCCTAACTTTCATACCACACCTTTGTGAGAAATTTGAATCTCAACGTGAATCGTCTCCAATAGCGCAAGGACTCAATCCAAGTTCGAGATCATGATCATTCGGCTACCATATTGCAATGTAGTGTAGTAAGAAAATCTACGGAATTCTTCCAAAAGTAAAAAAAAAATAATAATCATCTACATAAATAATACATAAACTTACTTTTGAAAAATTATAGAAAAATATAAGTACTAATTATGGGTAATAGACGCAAGATGTAAGTTTCTAATTTTGATAAATGTACAACAACGTGCTTTGTACACACAGCCAAAACTTTTCTTTATAGCATATTTCAAATTTTTCGCATCAATTTAGTTTCAATAAATCAATTATTGCTATATAATTTGTGTGTCGTAAAATTATTAGCGATATAATATTTAAGGTATTAGAAAAACATTAGACTCAGCGTATAAAAATCGAAACTATTTTATAAATTATTTAATGAATTTTAATGTATATATGTGAGGTATATAATTGATCCTAATTTATTTATGTTATTTTTAGATACTGTAATCGATTAATCAATGACTGATAATCTCAATGAAATAGGTAGGTGATAAAAAAGAAATTTGGGGGAATGGTATTAAGGATTAAAAGAGAGAGAGTGATTATATAAAAAGAAAACCGGAGTTTATAAAATAATGTTTGAATTGGATATTGAGAATAGAAAATTGTAGTGTTTAATTAGAAAGAAAATATTACTTTTATTAATTTTAATTGTAAATATATATTGCTTTTTTAAAAAAAATTCAGTTTATCTTAAGAAGATAAATTAAAAATCCATGTTACTTTTTTTAAAATAAAATGAAATAATTCTTTTAATGTATCACAAATAAAAAGAATCTCCCCTACTCTATTTAGCAATGTACATTTTTTGAAGTAAAGTGCTTCATTTTATCCATTAATGAATATTTCTTACTACAATATAATAGATTTCTAAGCATTTAAATCAATTAGTAATGAAGTAATTTACATTTAATATTTTTTACGGGCGCTTTTTAGTATATCTTCAAAAGCAAATTACCCATAAAATCAAAATTAATATAAAAATCTTTTATTGGCACAAAAATTACAAAACTACACGTTTTTAATATATACATTAATCTGATAAAATACGTATCATGTTTAGGGGCTAAGGCACGTTAAACCTCTCTCTTTCTCTCTATTCAGGTTCAAATTCTTCCCTTTGCCGTGATGTGGAGTGAGTGAGTGAGTATTAACATCGCACACTATTCAGCTACTTGAGAGCTTTTGGTAACGGATCTCGTAATTTTGAACCATGGTCAAGTGACGAGGACGCAGCTGAGCACCCCGATCGAAAATTCCACCAAGATAAATAAATAAATAAATATATAGAGAGTGTGACCTAATAGTAGGAATTGAATGAATGCCATCAATCTGTACTTTCATGTTGTTAAACATGACCATATATCTTACTTAAATACGAGTATAATGATTTGGAATTTTTAGACCATTAGAGTCCTGTTGACGTGGTGTGGTAGTTTGGAGAAAGGGGTGCTACCTCAGGTGTTTGTCGTCTTCGTCACTTGACCATGGTTCAAATTTACGAGGCCCGTCGCCAATAGCCCTCATGCTGCTATATTGTGTGATTTTGATAAACATTCACTCATTCACTAGGCTGTCATACTGGATTATTTTAAGAATATTCTGAAGTAGACTCTTCTTTTGGAGTCCAAAATAAAACAGATCTCTATCAAATTTTGTTCGATCTGCTTATAAGTTTTAAGTGAAGAATTTCACACTGAAAAATTTCAACAATTAATCTGAGGATAATCTAAAATTGATATGTAATAGGCTTTATATAAATTATTTTTCTCTTTTTATATAAAATATATTTCCTTGAATGAGGTTCAACTATATAATTTTCTTACAAGGAAAAATAGACAGTGTCCATTTTGTTACATATCTATATTTTGTATTATATTTCAGAACTGTACGCAAACCCCTGGTGATAAAGATATCATTATCGGAGACTGCTTGGAATGGATTGAAATTTATAAAATATTCTACGTAACACGTGAATTGATTACTTCTTTATATACTTCGTTTTCTTTGAGGTGTCTAATCCAGGTGGGATTATTATCGAGGGAAACATTCTTAAAATAACAGCGCTAATGAAACCAATGGGTTTCTACGAAATGCGCCATCATTCCGCGCCAATGAAATTCTTAAAAGGAGCATTTTTTTAGGGGAAAACTTGTTTCTCCACTTCGTGCTTGGCTTTCTAAGAAGTAACAGCGAGGAGTGTCATCGGACGGAATTTGCAAATGCGGAAAACAATGTTTCCAGAACGATTTCTCCATTCAGAGGGCTACTTTCGCCCCACAAAACTCCCCCACCATTTTTTTTTTTCGTATTCTTTTTAAAGCGCGCGCAATTTAACTGACTCAAAAGAAAATATTTTACTAGTTAAGAATACACAACACGAAGGCACACACACAGTCGTATTCAAGCATTCCTACTCTGTGGTGGCATCTTCTTGAGAGGGCTTTCTTGATTTATTTATCCATTTATTTCTATTTTTTTTTCTTGATCTAAGCCGGGAGCCTATGAATAACAGTGTACGGCTGAATAAAGAAGAGCGGAACATGTTTTGCATGTTAATGTTGGAGGCCGAGTCTTTGAGACGCGAAATATTATAGCTTAGCATTGTGGTCCAGCATGCATAAGTGCAGGAATAGGGAGCGTTTGAAATTCCTGGCGGTAAAAAAAATTCAAGAGAAAAAAAAATCCTTCGTTTCTCCAAGTTTTTAAACCCTCTCGTCTAGAATAAAAGTACTCGAGGCCCTAAAAGTAGAATATGAAGCTTGTGTCTTGCCGCTATTGTATATCCACCTTATTCCCATATGTCGTACTTTTGCTTTTATTCTTTCAATTCTATACGTGTATAATGGAAGTTTTTACAGAAATGCAGACTTAACACTTTTGCTTTGAAAACGTTATTTTCGTATTCGTCTCGTCGTCCATTTCGACTAAAATATACATCGGAGATATTTGCTTCTTCACTTTAATATTATTGCTGGGATATTCACACCCGGACGACCGCTGCATTCCACCACTCTGCATGTCCACTTTCTTTAGAGAATGGACATTTATTTAGATTAAAGTTTCTGAAGAAGGAACGTGGGAAGTTGTTTCTAAGAATGGATTCAATGCAGCCGCGTTTCTTTCTCTTATTATTTTTCTTTTACAATGGTAGAATGGACTTTTACTATATTTCTTAAAGTTTTAATGCTTCTTTTTGTTTATTAACGTAAAATATTAGGATATAAATTTTCAAAAATATTAAGCTGCATAGTTATTTTTCTTTTGACATAACAATGACATCTTTTATATATATTCTAGTTTTTTTTCCCTCTTCATTTTAAGTATGGATTTTTAAATAATGAAATTAATATATGTATAACTAAGTCTCCATTTGTTAAAATATTTCTAACTCGTAATAGTGAACATTTATAAGTTGATCTTTACGAATAGCAGTATTTATTTCCTGTCTTTAGTATTTCTAAAATATTTGGGAGATGATTTAAATACATCCAAACAAGTCTGTTCTCGACTCTGTAGGGAAACGAGTTACAATCTTGTAGAACGTACAGCCCAATGTTAGTTATGTATGTAATAGTTCCCTCTACCATCCTTTTAATTAACTCTTTTTTAATAATATTTAAATAAGCTTTTAATTCTTTGGTTCAAAACTAACGCTCCAATCTTAATCGTGATCAACTAGTATCAGAAATCCCTTTCCCGCCCATTTTAACCAATCAGAGCTCTTATTAAAAAATAGTCACGTGATCTTCACTGCCGGGTATAAATACCGATGTCTTTGGAAATCCCTCTCTCTTTTCTCTGTAATCATGTTGCCGATTGCAGCGCATTGTGTGTTTGCTCTTTGTCTTTGTGTTCGTCATGTGAAATGTCACTGCTGTTTGTCGCTTGTGTCTGTTTTTCGTGTTCTTATCGAATACCTGTAAAATACAACTGTGAATTGTCCCCCTACGTTTTGTGAATGTAAATAAACAAGTTGAAATTTAATTCTGAAGATGTTTTTTCTTAAAATCAGGTATGCTCACAATCCAAATAAACCTACACTGGCCAATGATACTACATAATATATTTATTGCATTCAGAATTTTAAATAATAAAAAAAGACAAGTAATTTATCTTTACTTAGCAAAATAGTGATAATTTCCAGTTTATTAATCAGTCAAATCTCAGACTATTTATTTTGACATTTTATATGAAATAGGATATTTTTCAAAATCTATCTTCATGCGTGGGACTGCTTTTAAATAGTAAATTCTATCGTTTAAAGGTAAAACTTTTGACGATGTTTCGTATGATAAAATATGAGCCAATAAGAATTAAAATTTTAGGCTCGTTAAGTGAGACCTTTCTCGAAAATATTTGTTTTTCTTTTGAGACGTCTTAATTTAATAAATTATTCACAATAACACAATTTATCCATCAGTTTCTATATTATACAACTACCTTATAATTTAGTTTTTTATGGTATTTAAACAAAATTTAGCTACCCAAGCAAATTGCTTAGAGTTCTTTAAAATTGTTGTAAGACTGAAAAAATTCTTTTGATTTTCAAATTCTTACCAAGTTGACTTAATCGTATTTCCATTCAATAAAAGTAATTTTTATGCGAAATTGTAAAGCTAAAAAGAGAATTAATCATTTTAATTTGATCACCTTATTCAGAAGAGATGTTTATTTAATATTTGCGACTATTATTTATTTTTAAAAATCTAATTCAAATTTCCCATTGAAAAAGAAATTAGAACACTTTTTGCCTTTGAATTTTTTTAAAATAAATGAGCTCAGATGTATTCTTAAAAATACTGATGATGTTTTTATAACTAATGATTCGTTTATTTTCCAAAACTTTTTCAGTAATAAGTTCAGAACAATCAGAAATTTTCCTTACTCAAACTTGACATTTTCCCGACATCTAAAAAAATTTAGCATCATAAATGTTGTAAATACTTAAATCTCTATATAAGTTTTTATGACGTATTGATTTATCTTACAATTAACACATGCCTTAATTTTGCTATTAATTTAACGTTAAATAATAACCATCATTAGTTTAACTCTCTTTTTTTAAACAGTTTTTAATTTTAAATCTGAAAATTGTCTATTCTTTTTTAGAATTACCTTTTGTATCAATTAAGGATCATGATCATTACGTGAAAGAAGCCATTATACTTTAAAGAGCATTTCGCACGAATACTATTTTCAGACTGAAAAACTAATAACCTCCAAATTTCTTATAAGAAAATATTTTCTTAAATATTAGGGCTTAACTTTTCTAAATTCATAAGATTTAATTTTTTTTTTACACAAGGAATAATAATTAGGAGAATTTTTTTCAATCTCCACCTTAAGAAATATTTAATTCAAATATTTAAAACAGTACTTAATGAGGAAAATATTTAATAATGTTAAGGAATTTAACTTGATATTATTAAGAAAAAAATTCGTATCTAATTCATTAATTATTTTGCAATGTGAGTGCTTCGGTGTAAATTTCAACCATTTATGCAATCATTTTTTGTGACAATAGAAATATTTGATGTTTATTAGTGCTCTCAGTTACCACATAAAAATTTTAATAGAAGAGACTTATTTTAATGCTATTTATTTTGTCCAAAATAGGAATTTGCAGAATTATATTTTTTGTGTCTTTGCTAATTTCATCTAATATTTAAAATTATTTTCTACTTAAAAATTCAATAATATATGAGATTTTCCTTTGATGTAGATGAAGGATTTAACTTACAATGAATAGCTAAATATTAAGAATATGGGTAACATTCTTTTTTTTTTCCTCTTATTCTTTCACATATTTCACAGGTTGTTAAAAATTCTGCTAAGTCATGATTTTTTTTACTAGAACTTTTTTAAATGGTTGTGTAACTCATTTTTGACAAAAATTGGATAGTTAGAAAATTTAAAAATTGCATTTGGTCTCAAAATATTCTAATTAGTTAAATAAAATTGATTTTCTAATTGATACTTTATATAAGTTTAAAAGAAAGTTTTTATTTGCTTAGAATGCAGCAAATATAGATTGCTTTTGCTTTCTCTGATATATCAATGACAATAATAACAAATCGATTGCTCATTAACTTGTTGCAAAGCGAATTTGAAAATCCCTGCTTAAAAAGTTGAAAGTTTTTAGAAACTTATTCGTATACCTAATTAATTTCCTAATAGACTTATTACTGTTTTTATGATAGTAAGCCAGCGATAAAATTGAGATAGAAAAAATATATTTCAAGGTAACCATAAATGAAATATTCTCTTTTAATTCTATAAGTCATTGGATAAAGCATTTATTTAATATAATTATCAAATTCTTTAGATTTTCATGCTATAATTTATTACTAAATTGGTTGTTTGAATGGATGTCTTATTGCATAAGTTACGCGAATCAAAAAAGTCGTTATCTTGCACAATGGTTCCTACTTCCTAGTCTAAATTGTTTCGACAGTCAATCATATCTAACTCATGTTTAGTATTTTTCAAATTTTTTTCTTAAATATTTATACCGTTTTTTAAAATTTTAATTTTTTTTTTTTTTTTTACTAAAAAACATTCAACTATTTCATTTTTTAAAAGAAAAATAATTTTAATGAGTATTTTATAGCAAGTTTTTGCTCATTTGTTCAAAATCAACTTCGTTTGGAAAGTTTATGAAACGTTTATGCGTCATTTCGGTATACAGTGTGGGACATTGAAAATGCAACACCAAGAAGGAATGGTGAGAAACTCGGTAGAGAAAGGTGGCAACGAAAAATAAATGATTTTGAAATGATATTCGTAAACCAGAGGGAGAAACACGTCTGTTCAATGGGTTGTAGGACAACCCTAGACAAACATATACGGGACATTAAATCTAGGTACTGAAGTAGTGAAAGTACAAATGACATCTTGAGGGAAAACTCTCCACACCCCGGCCAATACCTGTTACAGTTCATCTGAAAGCGGCGGTGGCAAAACTAGTAAGTGGCGTTCATCTACTTGCCAGATGTGTGCAATTGGTGAGAAATCAAGGGAGAATGGTGGACTAAGAACAATCTGTACATCTAGAAAAGAACAATAAGATAAGGGCAGGAAAACAATTGGAAATTTTTCAGCTGGTAAAAGCATTGGAGTCATAAAAACGCCGAAGGAAAAGGAGTGTTTCCAATCACGGCCCATCATCCACGTATCATTAAGCTCTAAATATCCATCAGAGATGAATGGCAAATGGAATGACCTCCGAAATAATAATTTTGCCACTCAGGATATTGATCACTTTGTAGCTGTAATGAATAATATAGCATATCACACTCTGAAAAGCATTTTGATTGAATTAAAATCACTGCGGAGCAGTGGTCTCCTGAGCGGGGTACACAGAGCGATACTTGGGAGTATGTCGATGAGAATTAGTTTTAATATATATATATATATATATATATACACACACACACACATATATATATATATATATATAGCGTTGTCCGGTGTTGGTTAATTTTGATTGTTGGATTTCAGGAAAAACATCTTCAGAATTTATTTTCAGCTTGTTTATTTACACACACATGACGTAGATGGAGAATCTCCTTTGTATTTCACAGATATTTGGTAAGAACACGAAAACAGATTTAAGCTGCACAGCAAAAACAAGCAGCGACGGTTTCATGG
Source organism: Trichonephila inaurata madagascariensis (assembly GCA_019973955.1). Classification (NCBI taxonomy): domain Eukaryota; kingdom Metazoa; phylum Arthropoda; class Arachnida; order Araneae; family Nephilidae; genus Trichonephila; species Trichonephila inaurata. The sequence continues at coordinate 475,605 of BMAV01024361.1, read as the reverse complement.
TGAAGGCAAACAGACAAAAAGAGTGATCACAAAAGAAAGATTTTCGCTTTTTATATCCGGCAGTGAAGACAGCGTGACTATTTTGTAATAAGGGCTCTGATATTGGTTAAAATGGGAGGGAAAGAGATTTCTGATATTAGTTGATTACGATTAAGATTAGGGCATCAGTTTTGAACTTGGGAATTAAAACTTTATTTAAACATTATTAAAAAAAGATAATAAAAAGGATGCTAGTGGGAATTATTACATATATATATCCACTCGGCGCGATTACGGTTACTATATGAAGACCTAGTGAACTGTGACAGAATTTAGATAAAAAAATAAATGAAAAACAATAAATATCAATATGAATAATAATAGCTATTAAAAATATTTGCTTACAACCATGTTTGACAAGCTTCAACTATGTTTTATTTATCCTTTTTTGTCCTGAAAAAATTCAAAATGTTAACCAGGAATTGAGAATTTTAGAAAATTATATATATATATATAGAAGACATGTTTAAGATTCTTAAAATAGCATATAGCAAATATTTTTTAATAAGCATAATAAAATATGCTAAATATATTTCTATAATTGAATTAGTATTAAAAGAAAATTATATTTTCCATAATAATGCTTATTATCAGCAAATTAAAGGTTTACCACAAGGGGGACCAGCTAGCAACTGCTTAGCAAATATCTACTTGCATTTTTATGAAAATGAAAGTATTAGTTATGAATCTTGTTACTTTTTTAGATACATAGATGACTTAATTATGTTTAGTAATATAGTATACTTTATTCCTAACCTTAATTATTATCCCCACTATTTAAAATTAGTAAAAACTAATTATAATAATGAGTCAGCTAACTTTTTGGACCTTCAATTAAAGGTTAAGAATAATTTGCTATTAAGTAATATTTTTGATAAAAGAGACTCATTTGATTTTAACATTATAAAAATGCCTTTTTGGGGTAGTAACCTACACCTATCAATATTTAGAAATATTATCTTAAATTTTATAAAAATAAACAATGATTTAGTTACTGATAACATTTTAAAACAAAGTAATTTTGTGAATTTTTGCAATAATTGTTTGGAATACAATTATCCAAGTAAATTTGTTTATAAATATATTTCTATTTCTAATTAAATATATTTTTATGTTAGTTCATTATTTTATTTAAAATTCCTTTTATTTAGTTTATTTTTTTAAAAAACAAAAAAATTTTGTAAGCGCCTATTTTAATTGCAATATATCGATTAGTATATAATCATCCAAGTTATTTACTTTGTTATATATTTTTATTTGATTTTATCTATTCTTAAATTTGTTCATTATCGTTTTTAAAACTTCTTTCATTTAGTTTATTTAAAAAAAAATCTTAGTGGTTTTGTTTAGTTGCAAAATAAATATCCAGGTGGCGCCACTATTTTTTTTCTTCTCGAATAGTATTTCCACTTATTTTACGTCATTTCGCGTACGGAGCTTATTCGGGAAGGTTGAATTTTCGATTTCCAGTAATTATTTTACACGTAATTTTTTTTTTTATATTTTATTTATTTATTTTTTTATTCCTCTCCTTGAGACATTCATTATTGTTCTCTTTCCTTAGCTTCATTTTAATATATTATCACTTTTTTCTTCCACGTGTTGTATTAGGCTTAATTTTTCAACTTGATGTTTTTTTTTCTTCCTATTATGTCGAAAGTTTCTGCTGTACGGGGAAGGTAGGATCCGTAAAGCATTGCTAACCCTAATTCGCTGGCCTAATTCAGCGACAGCTTTAGAAATCATAATAGATCTCCAGTTTAGTCCAAAGACTTTTTTGTATCTACATTTATATATATATATATATATATATATATATATATAAAGTAAATATAGAAGTGTAAAAGAAAATAATCTTTTATAAAAGAAAGACCATTTTTTCGAGTCAAGTACTTAGTAAAATTAAGTAAATATTGCAAATTTTGTATGAAATAATATCAAAATGTCTTAGAGATATGATTAAGGATTCAGTCTTCGACAAAATGACCATTGCTACTACGACTCATCTTACATTTGGGTTAAATATTATTTTTCTTAAAGGTAAACAAAAAATACTTTGAATTTTTCCTTTCTTTTAATTTTTTTGATTTAAGCAATTTAACCATTAATTATAATTTTTATATCTAATCAATGAAACTAAAACGTGTTTTTTTCACGCATGTATGTATAGCAAAAAGTCTCACAGTATTATGTTTCGTCTTATTATTATAAAGTTTTTGTTTTACAATTTTTTAAGAAAAAACCGAAGAAAAAAAATAGTTTTTTAAGTAATTTGTTCCTTTTTGTTAATAATAAATTTATTTTACATATCTATTTTTACTAATTAAAAAAAGTGCATATAATTAACATAATAATATAATATTTAATTAAAATAATAAAATTATATATGATAATAAATAGTAAGTAATAATTACAATTATTTTTCTAACTTTGTCAGTTTAACTCATGTTTGCAATGCCTGTTACTCGTTTCTCACTTATATGGTCTCATAGTTGCATCTTTCTATATTAAAATGTAGCTGATTGATCAGGGTCACATTTCTGTAGTCACAGTTTTGTATCCTGTTGCCATTAAAGACCTACTGTATAGAGGGTGTATATATATAATGCACGCGTTAAATCTATAGAGACTCAGTCCTTAGATTGGTGTGGTGCGGAAGTTTGGAGAGTGGGGTACCAGTTAAGGTGTCGTCCTCAACACTTGACCGTAGCTCAAAATTACAAGATCCGTCAACAATAACCCTCATGTTGCTCTGAAGTGCATTGTTAATGCACAGTTATCCTCTATATCAGCGGTTCTTAAATTGTGATTCGTGGATTCTGGATGTCCTCATCGCCTTTCTAGGGAGTCTGCGGAGGTCTCTAATTTAATGTGTCCTCTTTTGCAGACTCTGAATGTCCTCTGGGAAAATGAAAAAACTGCCAACCTAGACTAGTTTACTCAATTCATCCAAATGAAAACCTCTACAACATGTATTTCAATCAAAAATACAACCTCTAAAATAAAGTTCATTGAATAGTCCTGCAACATTAACGCAGATGAAATATTAAGGGGAATTACCTTACTGTGTCCTTCAAAATAGTCACCTCTCATAACTATGCACTGCTGAGATCTGCTATACATGTCCTGGAAACTTTGCAAGAAATCTTCTTTTGGGATGGAGTTCAAAAGCCATGTTACAAGTGAGTTTGAGTCTTGGGAATAGGAAGAAGTCTGGAGGATTGAGATCTGGCCAGAATGGTGGAAGTTCGATTTGCACCACCCCATTTGTTTGGTAGGAACAGTTTGACGATATTGGCTGTGTGAGGGAGAGCATTGTCGTGAACAAAGAACCATGAACCTTGTTGTGCGTACTGGGGTTGTACCCTGCGTAGGTTTCATGAAATGGGTCAAAATTTCAATGTGCCTTACAGCATTCATAGTCCAGCTATCATGCGTACAGTTATATAATCGACGATCTTTCGTGATTAATTTACTCCCTTTCTCAATTTTTTTTTCGTCACTGACGGAGGTCACCGGTCTTTCATTACGGGGGTTGTCAAAAAAATTTCCGGGCAAACCACTCGTACACACACCTCATGGATAGTGCTTGCTCTTCATAAACAATTACCAGCATCTTATAAGTTTCTGTCGGTGTCTTGAAACTTCAAATTGATCTTTTGTTCGTTCTTTTTCCTGTTCTCAGTTAAGAACCAACGCATTAAACAAGAACTTTGTAAAAGAAGTCTTACACGGAAGACAAATGACATTCAACTGATCCACGGTGAGAGCAGATGGTCAATGCTTGCTGCAGTGCATGTGCAGCGTTTTGTTTCGTTAGTGTTGCCCGATCGGCCTTTCCGACTTCATTCACTGAAAAATTTATTGTCATTCAAACTTTTGGGTACACTTCAAGTACAATTTTTACGAGGCGTCCATAAAAGCTCTGATGCCTTTCCAAACTACAGATTTATGGGAAAGCACATCTTCAGCTCTACTTTATCTTGAAAATAAATACAGAAACATTAGAACCGGAATTGAAACTGCAGATTTCAAATATTAGACCTGATATAACAGCGCTTGTACAATAAATGCAGCACCATCCTTCTCATAAAAAATTTAATTATTACAGTTAAATGCATTATTTAGAATGAGTATTTTAAAATATTTTAATATAATTAGGTGTTAAATGTTTTCTTAAGGAAAAAAATAAGTGTTAAAATGTCTATATAAGTAGTATAGAAGCAAAAATATTGTGGCACTTTTAAAATCACTCATTCATGTGTTAGTAGTCAGGGAGACATGTTCAAAATCTTGGGTATCTGCGATGTCAGACATACTTAAAGGGGGCCGCAGTCGTTGAGAGTTTATGAACCACTGCTGTATACAGTTATTTGCAAGCAAGTTGTACCGAAAACACACCCTGTTTGGTAATCATGGTAGCGAATTCATAGCCTGCGTTACTTCTGCCAAGCCATGAGTTCAAATTAAGTGCTCCTAAAGACCCTCCATCCAAAGAAACTGATATACTTTAAAAATCTATTGAGACTTACTCCTATTGGCATGGTAGGTAAATCTGGAGACTCGGTTACCAACTCAGTTTTCATCCCCGTCACTTGATCGTGGTTCAGAATTACGAAGCCTGATACCAAAAGCCCTCGTATTGATTCAGAGTAAAACGTTAACATAAAAACAATTTATCGTACAACATTTTAAATGAACATATTGAACGTATAACATAATAACATATTGAATTTAAATACCCGTATGTCTTAGGTAATGTTAACCATATTATATAAACTGCTGGCCTCAGTAAATGCAACACCCTGAAGGAAGACTGCAAATAACATGAAATTTACAACATGCATTAGCGGAGGTGAGATATGCAACTGATCAGAATTTCAGCGCAGACACACATCACGCGCGCCTGTGGAGCCACCTCAAAGCGCTATTTAAGGCTTGGAGATTTCGACGATTTCAAGTTCCACAATTGTGTTTTTTTTGTGGTTTTTTCAAAAAGTGATGATATATGTCTCATCACTTTTGAAGTTAGAAAACAGCGATCAGCTTTTGATCAAGTATCCGAGTTCGACAGAGGAAGGATCGTGGCCTAACGAGATTGGGGATTATCTTTCAAGAAAATCAGTAGTCGTGTTGGATGAAACCAAACAACTGTAATGCGGATATGTGACCATTGGATGCAGGAGGGTACGACGGACCAACGTGCACCTATGTGCACAACTTCACGTGAGGGCGGGGAAATTGTGCACATGGCAGTGACGGACCGCTCAGTCACATCACGAATCATAGCACAGCACATTGAGTCTGTAACGCATCATTCAGTGTTTGCGCGTACCATTCGACGCCGTTTACAGCAGAGTGGTCTGTCCGCAAGACGTCCATTGCTTGTTCTACCCTTGACACAGAGCCACAGACGTCTACGCCGCCAAAGGTGCGATGAAAGAAGGATGTGGGCGGAAGATGGAATGAAGTTGTCTTTACTGACGAGTCACACATCTGTCTGCAACACCACGATGGTCGGATTCGAGTGTGGAGATACCGTGGAGAGAGGATGCTGAACAGCTGAGTTATGCACCGCCACACTGGTCCTGCATTGGGTATTATGGTATGGGGCGGTATTGGATATCACTCTCAAACTCCTCTAGTACGCATTGCCGGTACTTTAAACAGCCAGCGCTACATCTCCGAGATTGCGACAGTTGCGATTGAAGACAGTTGTCCTTCCTTACATTCAGGGCTTGGCCACAGTCATATTTCTACAGGATAATGCGCAACCACACGTGAAACGCATTGTCCAAAGTTTCTTCGACAATCACCTGATTGAATTGCTTCCCTGGCCGGCTCGCTTTCCGGATCTTTCACCGATAGAAAACATGTGGTCCATGGTTGCTCAACGATTGACCCATATTACAACCCCAGCTGCCACACCAGATCAACTTTGTCAACGTGTGGAAGCTGCTGGGTCTGCTGTACCCCCAAAACACATCCAAAGTCTCTTTGAATCAATGCCGAGGCATGTGACAGCGGGGATCTCCAACAATGGCGGCTACTCTGGCTACTGATTCTGGCAGGAACCACACTTCACAGAAGTCTATAAATTTAATCATTTGATACTTTGTCAACATGTTATCTACAAAATAAATTCTGTTGTGCTACCTCTTGTCTTTCTTGGTGTTGCATTTTCGGTGGCCAGCAGTGTACATTCTGATATTAAAAGGAGAGAGAAGATTGATTGATTGACTGATTTTTAATTTACGTCGCACTATGACGCAACATGGGAGCTCTTGGCCACGGACCATGCAATTTTGAACCATGGTCAAGCGACGACGATGACACCTAAGCTGTCACCCCGTTCTCTAAACTTCCATACCACACCAAGGTGAGGATTTGGAGCTTCGATAGTTTTAACGGGCATCAATTCTTCTACACTTCGAGTTTTCAGTAGTACTAGAGGAGGGAGGACAAAATGAACAAGAAAGAAAATCTGTATCTACCTATCAAGTAAAATGGGAGCTCGTATCTATACAAAAGAAAGCGACGCATTTATATTATGTAACATTAAAATTTATTATTACACGACAAATGTAACAAAAGTATTATTTGAAATGCACTAGCCTATATTAAAAATCAATATTTTATGGGGCTTATTTACGGCGTAATATTCTGGAATAAATTAAATATTATCAGTTGATCTAACTGCAGTTTAATTCAAATTGTCTCCTTTAAGAATTTTTAAGATAATTATATGCAACTCTGAACAATATTATAAGATGAATCATTTGCATAAAATGTTTATTTGTTTTTCAGTGAATTCCCTAGTAAACTCTTTCATCCAACACAGAGTTCGGATAGAATTTTTCAAAATTATGAACATATTCACTAACAATTTTAATTAAATATTAATGATTACTATAATTCTTCAAATTATTACTTATTAAAATATTCAAGGAACTCATCGAGGCATACTGTATATACTTTACTTATTGATAAAGGATTGTATTCGAAGAAATCCAATATACTTTGATTACAAGCTATGTTGACTCAGACGCATGTAACACTGAACTTTTACAATGTTATGGAGAATTCTAAGATTAGAAATGTTATTAAACTGTATCTAATTTTGATTAATAATTTCAGAGAGCAAACATATCGATCACTGCTTATTAAGAGAAATTACAGCAACTATTTACACTTACATAATACCACTTGCCAGATTTTAATAGGAACTTCAGCTATATTTCAAGGCATGCACTGCATTTACCAATTTCACGAGCAATTTTAAGATTGAAAATGGTACAGAGATGATATTTCTTGTTCTGATTTGCATTTCTTGATACTGTAATTTGAATTTATATATTCTAAGCAGAGTTGCAATGCACACCTTCTAGAATTTTTCTCTTGAATTTACAATTGTCAAATGTCATCAACATTATAGACATTTTTACGTCATTTTCTTAAAATATCTTGGAAAAATTTGACAAAATTCAGGTAAGCAGATTTCGTTTCAAATAGCTAAGTATTAGTGAAGTTTCATTGTAAACGTCGGACATGCATAATTTACGAGAGAAACGCACATTTTAAAATTATACAAATTACAACTGCTTCCTGTTAGACTAATGTAGAACTCTTTAGAATTCTTTTTTAAGTTAAAAATCCAGATTTTGAGGAAAGATATTGCATAGAGGAGTTGATTTCAAAACAAAGTATTATTTAAAAATTAGCTCAAAGGATTATTCCCAAAAGATTTTTATTTTGCACAATGTTTATCTCGCATCAAAAAAAAATATTTTTTAAAAAAAATTCTATTGTATAAACTTTATTGTCTGTAATATTTATAGTTGGCATAATTAACCTTACTTTCTTTTAACTGGAAAATTTCAGTAAAATATTTTCTTCGTATCGCCTTGACTTTATTCATTACGGTTATACACTACCCGGCTGTATTGAAAATGCAGCAACGAAATTCAACGTATGGACCAAAGTACCTCTTGTACGGTGTGTGAACTTCATCGTCTCTCTAAAAATGCCTCTGATAGTGGTGACCTGATACTTATTATTATTTCATGTGTTCTTCAAGACAAGAAAAAAATCCTGAATGATTTTCCTAATAGAAATCAGGTCACATATATTGCCCATTCTGCAGGTCCCTTCTGTTATATTCTGCTCAACGTGTACTTAAGAATGCATTTCACATAATTAACATTAACTGGTGAGATGCTTGTTCTGAAATTTATGTCATTTTCTAGCCACTCCTCGGTGTTGATTCTTTAATTTCATGTAATGTATGATGTTAAATGGTTATAAACTATGTGTGCATCTTTTCCAAGGAAGTAGTAATCTGTTATTATGCAGTATGCTTACTGAAGTCCCTTGCTACCCTCTTAACTTCGGAACAACTGCGGCTGTATACATAAAAGTGAAGCCTAGGTATATTAAAGTAGCCATGCGCTACTGAATAAAACCACTTACAGCGCCACCTGGTTGAAAACTGCGGAGTTAGCATTCCTACCTTGAAAAGCGAACTAGATGGGGGAAATTGATTGATTGAATATTAACGTCGCACTGTTCAGCTACACGAGGGCTTTTGGCGACGGACCACGTAATTTTGAACTATGGTCAAGTGACGTGGACGACACCTGTAGATAGGGGGAAAAAGTGATTTACAAGAAAAGTTTGAAAAGACACCTTGTGGACATTAAAACTAAGAATAGCACTGTTAAATTACGTCTTTGTTTTTTCAGGATTTCCTGCCCTGCGACGTGAGAAAAACGATCTGAGATAGGAAAAAAAATACTTCTAGTTATAACAATATACCTTTATTTGAGATGGTTCAAACTTCTCACCGTGATCTGCAATGCACATTTGGATTTTTCCCCGAATGTCATGTTAGAGCATAGAACATGAGACGTTGGCTCAAGCATCCATAATGTATCTTTTACGCAAAATTTGTCGATGGGTCACATATACCTGTTCTTTCAGGTATTCTCACTGGAAAAAGTCCATTGGAGACAGGTCAGGCAAACACTTAGACCAATCTTTGACACCGCCATACCCAATTTTTTAAGTCTCGAATTCTTTGACGAGATACTGCTTCACTGAAGATGTCTTGTGAGCAGGTGCGTCGTCATATTGGCCAATTAATTGGGTATGGTGGTGTCGAAGAATGGTCTCCACTTTCAGCTGATCTGACTACACTGGACTTTTTCCTGTGGGGATACCTGAAAACAGTAGGCTTATAGGACCCCTCCACAAACATTGCAGGACCTTAAAGGATGCATTACAGACGCTTGTGACAACATATCACGCTCCATGCTCCAACTTGCGCATCGCGACCTTCATACGAGTATCCAAATGGACATTGCAGCTCACGGTTTTAAAAGTGTGAACATCTCAAATAAAGGTATATTTTTATAAATATTTGTTTTTTTTCCCTTTCTCAGATCGTTTTTTTCACGTCAGAGTAGGAAATCACAAAAATAAAAAAATAAATAAAAGCGTTATTTAACCGCTCTCTATTCTTTGCAATAACGTCCAAAAGGTGTCTTTTCCTACTAAATCGATGATGCTCCAAAACCTTGTAAATCACATTTTTGCCCTCTCTCGTTCCATTTTCGATATAAGAATGTTAACTCCGCATTTTACCACCGTGGCGCCGTAGGTGGTTTTATTCAGTAGTTCATAGCTCTTTACTATACCTAGATACAACTTTTATGAATGTAGGAAGCCGAAGTTAAGAGAGTGGCAAGGACTTTAATGGACATACTTTATATACGTCTCAATTATAACTATACATTTTAACATATCTGAAAAAGTAAATTAAAAATTAATTAACAACAAGTAAGAATGTAAGCAGGATATTATGTATTAGGCATAAAAGAATGGAAAAGACTATTGGTAAGTTTTTAAAATAATGCTTAGGATTTTTATCACTTAGTGCACACATTTCGGTGACTAAAATCTTACGTGCATTACCATCGTTATTCTTTATTTATTTTACTTACGAAAATGATTTATTTGAAACCTAAGCTCATAGGTTTGAGGAAAGACAGTAATAAGCTATAATTGTACTTTCACGTGACGTTTTGTAAAGTTATATTTTGAAAATTTAATTGTATTTGAGCATTATTGTATAAGTACTTGTCATCATGTAGAGGTTTTAGACAACATAATAATCAATAGAATACAATTACAAACACCATACGTATAGACACACACGCACACTACTCGTATAGACACATAGACACTCACAAATACACACACATTCATTGCATATATATGTAAATGCATTTATAGTTGTTGTTTTTAATTCTTTGTGGGATTTTGGATCACAGCTGAATTTATTTTAAAATTTGTGAATGAAATATAGTTCATATAATATTTAAAAATAAACTTCCCTCTTAATTTCAGTTTTACAGATAATACAAACAACATGTTTCAACATTTGAAAATGTATTGTAAATAATTTGGCAATATTAACTTCCAGAAACATGTATTTAGTTTTGTTTGCAATGCCCTTTGTTGTTGAAAATGTAATCTACGCGATTAGTCATAATATAACATATTTTAACGAAATTCTGTAAAATATTACAATCCCTTTTAAATTGAAATAGATAAATATGGCCTTCCAAACTAAACATTTCTCAAATTTCAAAAAGTGCTATATGTATTGCACATATATTTTTCAACTCTTATAAATATGATAATTCGGATCTAATATTTTTTTAGATAATCCAATGCTATGTTTTAACAATTTAAAAGATTTTTATTTCTATTGGAAATAATTCCTCCTTTTTGAATAAAAGTAAACTACTCGAAGCTCTTATTATACTCAAAGAAGCCATTTATCTTGTCCCTCACTGAAATCAATGATGATTTCAAAACTGGCGTTCACAGCTTGGGTGTCAAATCTTCACTGACGAAGCAATCGATTGGAAGCATTCTTTCCAATGTCAGCGTAATTAGAATCGGAGAGTCAAAATGAAAAAAAAACTGGGTCTGTGCAGTGAACTTGAGAGATTTACCAATTAGTTTTCAAATGACGAACAAACTGCGCTTAGGATAATGAACAGATAAATGAACTAAATTTCGGGGGAAAATAAATGAACTGTGTCAGTTGATTCCTTCCCGTGATTTCCCTTAAGAGCAGCCCTGGATCATTGGCTTTAGATGCTGAATGATAACACATCCGGCGCATCCGGAAATAAAAATTTCCATCAGTAATTGCTTCTTAAGCTGCCTCCAGATTAAGGCCCAATTTGACACGAAGGAAGCAGTAAAAACCATTCCGTTTCGTCATAAGCGAATTAACTCCCGTTTTCGTGAGAGTTTCCGAAGCTGTTGCTCCTCTCCCGTTTTCCAGAATTGTTCACCCAAAAGGAGTTTCGACTATTCATCGAAACAAACCATTCACTGTAATTTCATTCTGCGCCTTTCAGCCGCTCTTGATTTATGCATCGTCAGATTACAGTCGCCAGTGAGTGGAAAGGTACATCATGCGTTGACTAATTTTTAAAACCTTCTTGTCTCTTCAATAGTCGTTCTGCTGTAAAGTAATTGAACTGGCTCGTAAACGAAAAGAGCTCTCCTCAGGTTCAGATACCAACTCATGGCTTCCAACAAAATAGCCCTGTTCAACTATAGCATAATTCTGTAGTGGTTTCATTTAGAAGCGTTTAGATACTATTTTTGACTCGGAAGAAGATATAACACAGAGAGAGAGGTTGGCTCTCGTGTTCAGAATTATTTCATCAGATAAATCTGCTCATTATTTGTCTTGTATTGCAAAACATTATTATGAGATAATATCATGCGTTTTATTTACTTATCTCTTTATTTAAATAAAAATTCCAAACTTTCAGAATATGTTCTCGAACATCAACCAAAAAAAAATTATTTTTAACTATGGAAATAAATTTCTACTGGAAATCTGTTTCGAGAAACATAAAGCAGTGCTTCTCAAACTTTTAATATTTGAGGCCCAATTTTCAATCAGAATTTTCATCCCATACAATAACTATGAATTGAATGTAATAATGATGTACTTTTACGCTAAAGCTACAATACAACCATAATTATAAGCCGTACAAATTATCAAAAATTGTATGTGTTTCTTTTAAGTAACAGATATTTTAAGTAAGTTACCTTAAGTAATAGGATAAGTATTATGTTACTTTCCCATTCTAAAGTTTCAATTGGAACAGACTGCAAAATAATTTTTGCTGCTAATGCCACCTGTCTGACGTAGTCAGATCGTTTCCCACGAAATTCATCATGCCAAAGGGCTAGATGTACACCAGTCGTTTTCCGTAGCCTTGAGCACCATACAGGTGGCAGTACGATTAAGCTCCAACACAATTTTGAGGGAGAACACCCTGGAGGAGGGTCAGGGGCCTCCCACCTCTCATCCCCTACCACCAACCTCTCGAGAGGAGTGGCTCGGCGGCTGTTTAGAGTACCATCATGCCACAAAGGCACTATACATTTACAAACATCCATGTCTTCTCCGGGCTTTACGGCACAACAATCAGCGTCGTTAACGACTATACCAGATGGAATATTTTTTAATTAAGTATTTATTTCCTCAATCATCCATTTCTATAAGTATAAATGATAATAGAAATATAGTCTAGTCTATGTTGCTCTCTATCTTATATCCATCACACTTGACATTCTGGTGGGGCAACCGTCTGGGTAACCTATCGGACGTCTGTGCAACCGTATTCCTTTGAAAAAAATTTCGCTCTGCAAGACATGCCCCTGGGAATCTCTGGCAATTATTAAAATTGTTCTTAATTTAGTATTGATGAATTAATTATCACATACATTGTGTGAAGTACAGATTCATTTATAAGTATGTAAGTTGGGTAAAAGTGTATTTTATTTTTTTATTACGTCAGAATTTTTTATTTTGCTTCCTTTCAGTAAATTAATAATTTTTTTAAATCTATTTTCGACTTTTCCATATGCTCGCACATCCCACTTAGGACTATCTTGCCCTCTAGGGGGTCACTCCCCATAGTTTAAGAAACACCAACAAACAGGAAAAAGAAAACATCTTGTTTTTTTTAAGGACCTTGTTTTTCAAAGAAATATATGACTAAGAGGTTTTATACAAAATTTGTTAATGCTATTAATTCTAAGAAATACATAACTGAAAAAAGAAAATAGAAACTGAAATGAAAAGATTATTTTTTCTTCTTTTCTAAAACTGATTCAAAAAGAGTTGAGACAAACTGGTGGTTTGAAAGTTATGTACAGTTCATAGACTATTTTGTTTGACATTCGTTGGAAAACTGTCACAAAAAACAGAAATCTGAAATTTTCTATGCAGGATTTTTATTTTCTAATATTGCTTATTTTAAAATGGATGTATTTTTTGAAGTTATGAAGCAGAGTAATTATATATATATTGTAGCAGACAGGAATATGACACTTATAATACTGTCAATTGGTTTCATAATAAGTAAATTCACGCTGAATGAAACATCTTTTATAAAGGAAAATAAAGAATTCGTTCCTATCACATTTTTAAAACAAAAATATTTGTAAATTTATCTAAAATTAATTACTGATTAACAAAAGGGGGAAAATGAAAATAATGCAAAATGTTTCTTGCTTAAATTATACAGATTGAAAAATATAAAACATTTTTTTAAATGCTAATTGAGTGAAAGTTTTTAGCACCCATTTTTCTCCTTCCTCCTCCGCATAGCCAACGACAACTAAACATAACCTTTTCTAATTTTTAAGTCGTTTAAAAGTTCCATTTTTTTTTTTTTTTTCATTTTCTTTAATCCACTTGAATTATGATCTTCTAGTGGGGATATTGAATAAATATTCACAATTATTCAATATGAATGTTTTTTTCAATTTGTACGTTGCCTTCAATTTCCCTTTCTTCTCCATCAATTTGTTCTTCGATTTGAATGCACTTTAAACTAGCAGCACCCAATGTATAAATTACGTTCAAGTTTCACAGTGTTTGTTGATTTTTGTTCCCCGTTCATTATAAATGGGTTAAAATATTATGCATAGCATTTTTTTTTTTTAAAAAAAAGCGAAAATCATGTGAAGTGAATTGGATGGTAGAAATAACCTATGCAAACTTGGTGTGCCTATCATAAAGACTGAAGGTAAGTTACTTCTATGGTCTTATTTAGCAATAGCCCTTCTTTCGGCGATTGAGTTTGTACATAAGTGTACACTAATGATCGTGCTTGATCTTGACCAACCAGCGCTGTTCATTTTGGCCATATTACTTCTTAGGGAACATTTTGTTGACAATTTATATGTGAAATTCTTTTCAAAACTCAATAGTGAATCAATCATTACTAACAGAAATTTATTATTTAAATTATTAACCGTACTATAGTGGCGGCTAATATGAGTAATCTGCACTATACACGACATATTCCTGTTTTATAAAGCCATGAAAAAACCTTCTATAAAAACGAAACACTTTCAATAACTTCCACAATTTTCCTCGTCCACAAAATTGATATCCATATAAATGTCAAAAACAGAGCTAAATTATAACGTCAATAAATGGATTAAATAATCTGTTTAGCTTCTAAAAATAACTTTCTCATTATTCATGTCGTTTTATATTTCTATGTGTTTTGCGTTTTTTAAAATAGCCTTAATTATTAAATTTGGTTAAATTTCGCTTGAAAGTTTATGTGAGTTTGGTTTTTAATACCCAGGGAAGACCAAGTTTACTCAGCAAAGTCTTAGAGTCTTATGAAGCCAGTCCCCTGGAGAGCCTTTACTTCAGCAGGCCTTCTTTGTTTTATTTAAAAAACAAAGAATGAGTTCCAGTTTAAATTTCACACCGGTTTGCCATATTTACAAAAGTATGAGGTTGAAAAATGGGTCCTATAATGCTGAATGAAATTTTCAAATATATTTGACTAATATATTTTCAACTCAGCACACACTCTTTGTATCCATTTGTGCCGATGGATAAATAATTTTTTTATTTTAAAGAGAGAGAAAAGTTTATTTTTTTTCTCTTTCTATCCAAAATACAAGATATTAATGCAGTTACGAATTGATTGAATATTAACGTCGCACTGTTCGGCTACACGAGGGCTTTTGGCGACGGACCACGTAATTTTGAACCATGGTCAAGTGACGTGGACGACACCTGAGCTGGCACCCCCCTCTCCTAACTACCACACCAACGGGAGGACGTTTCAGCTCTCGACAGATTTAACGTGCATCGCTGCCCTACACGGCGGGTCTTTAGTGGTACTGGTCTCGAACTCGTGACAAGACAAGCCACGGTCCGATACCTTAACCACTCGGCTACCGCGGCCATAATGCAGTTACGAAAGAGGCATTACATAACACACAAAAAGTCTTCTACGCATGTTTGATATTTTTCTTGTCAAATTTTCTATGAATTACCTACTATAGTTCAAGAGAAAATTCGTAGAAACTTATGATTAGCTTAAAATCTTAATTAGCAATCCCTCATCATGTGTTATTAAAAATAGGGAAAATAATATTAATCCTTTGCATGGAACTGCTTAGTATACAGACTCAAACAGGTTTCTTATAATATATTGAAAACTATAATTTGAATTGAAAATGAAATTTGGAATATAAATTTAGATTTCCATCCATTTCCAAAACAAAAAAAAATTGTTCATAGCAATTGTTAGAAATAGTGTTAGTTAAACTAATTATATAACATTAATAATGATGAAGTAACCTTACATGTAAGGTTATTTCATATTTATTTGTTTATTTTATTTCTGTTTCAATTTTTCGTATATAAGATTTTCTGTTAAATGTTTTGTTTGTTGTGTGTTTATTGTAATTCCAGCAAAATTATAGCCTAGTTTTTATGTTTTAAATAAACTTTTCATTTAATTTTATATTATGTTTTCTATTTCAGTGTTACAGTTTTATATTTATTTATTTTTGAATTATTCTTTTCTTGCTTACCATTGTAGTGTACAGTAATTATATGATACTGTGACTCAAAAGTCAGTTTTTCAACCAAACAATAATTTGAGAGGCTTTTTGTAAACATAATATTAGATCATGATTACTTATTTATCACATAAATATCAACGGGTTTTTTTCTTACAACCAATGGAATTACACCTTCACTTCTTTTCAGTTTTTATTCGCTTTGTCATGACCAGTTTGCACAAAATAAAAAGATTCTGTTAGAAAATTTTTTCTGCTAGAAAAAAAACTTTATTGCTTTACTTTGTTCATCGGTAAATTCTTTACTAAATATTTCTTTTTGTACCAAAAAAAGTAAAAAAAACCTACCTTACAGTGTAACAGTTAATATTAAGTTTAAGCAATTTGTTATTAATAGTTTGAAAATATTTAAAAACACTACCCTCCATCTAAGTCAGCCGCCGGTATTAATAGGATTTTAGCATGTTTTCTATACATATTGATATACTTAGCCTCATGGTCTTTATAACCGAAAAATATTCATCTTTTGATCTCATGGAAAGATTGTTAACATTATTTATCTATAAGATCTTCACAGAAATTATGGATGATTAAAAGCACATCAAAGTATTTTTTTTTTATTGCAGAATTTGGAATGTTTTTGGCATGTCACCGCTTTAAGGCTTATGGTCCCCACGATCTATTAGTACTAATTTCTGTTTTAAACGAAAAAATCAGGAAAAAAAATCTTTTTTAACAAGAAGCTATTTGTTGAAATTAGGATGAGGTGCACCTTGAAACAATATATTCTCAAATTTTCTTTTAAAATCCTTTTAATTCAATGTTGACCAGATTTTTCGTCTTAGAGCATTATGGTTTAACTTTGGTTCTGAAAATCTTAAAATATATGAATTTATTTATATCATTTGTGAACAAAAAATTGTTTGCAGAAAAAAGATACACCTTGAAAAGATTATATCCTATTTCCTTTTGAATTTCTTTAAAATTTAGTGTTAATGTGATTTTATGTCTCATGACATCATGGTTTAACGTTGCTTCTGAATATGTATTCGTGTTGTTTCTTAGAGATCATATACATATTTCATATGTTATCATATTCTGTCTATATATGATATATATATATACATATATATATATTTAATTACCCCTACAAAGTTATTTATCATTGTATTTACTCATTTGTTTTCTCCTTGTAACAGAATTACAGTTATTAATAGAAATATTGTAAGAAAGTATTGCTTAAATAATTAATTTTTTGAAAACGTGGTTTATTATTTAGTTCTTTCGGTTTGTTGATTATAGATTATTTTAACGTTGGACTTGATATATATATAATTCGTACTAATTAATTTTTTTAGTATGGTGATATATCTAATACTCTCTATTAGTTGTTTTACTGAGATGTTAGATAGTTTTATATCGTTTCTCATGTAACACTAATTAAATTTTTTTCCACTCATATGTTATTTATGACAGTATTTTGTGAATCACTTTAATAAAATTAATTTTTCTTTCAGTTTATCTATTTCAGGATATTTCACTCATAGCTCCCATTACAGAAATCTTACTATTGCTATTACTTTTCTGTTCTATTCTTATTTATATTTTCATTCATTATTTATATTTACCTTTTTAGCATGTTAATTTTCTCTCTTACATACAAATATTTCTTTTTGTTAAATTATTCTGTGATTCCAATTTGTAGTTCGTTTAAAATGATTTATAATGCAAACATTCATTTAAAAAATATTTTTAATGAATATAATAGCATAAATATTCTTGTTTATGCTATTTTATACACAGGTTTTTAACCTCCCAAAAAATTTTATAATTGCTATACAAGCTGAATTTTATATTTTTAAAACTTAACCCGAGCGAAGAACAGACATTTCAGCCAGTTAATAAAATACATGATACTTACCATTAATCTTTAACTACTTTATTCTTTGAATAATTCATATCAAAATATAATAAGCATATGAAGTGGTTTAACTTAACCCGAGCCAATCAAATAATGATTATAATAAGCTCGACATTTCTAAATGGTAGACTTAACAGAGATTACTACGCTCATCATATTTTCTGGTGAGCTTGATAAAAACACTTCCATAACGCAGACCTCGTAAATATCTTTTCTTCTTCTCTCTCTCTCACTTAGCCTTTTTTCCTCCACGACACTTCTACTTGAATAGTAAACATTATTCACTTTCATACCATTGTTCTCATATCAAACATCGTACTAAATCAACCCCAGAGGTTAGTAAAGGAAATGCTACGGAGAACTCGCTTCAATTTGATGTCTAAAACAAAATAAGAGATTTAAATACTCAACTCAATTTTAGAACATTCTTAAAAACATAATATATATATATACAGGGTGAATCGCTACCAGACCGACAAACTAGTAGGGTGAGTGGGGGGTACAGAGGCGACTCGGAATTACATAGGAATGCAGAGTCGCAAATGCCGTAGCTATGGTGCAAAGAAACATAGAAAAAAAACCCGGAAACTTCAATACATTAATGATACATAAAACATTTCATTGAGAGGTTATACTACAACAGGTGTTCGAAAGAGCATGATCTACTTGGTTCACATAGAGCGTCTCGTGTACGAGACGCCTGTTCCTTCAGGAAACCCTCGAATGTCAGTAGCTGCAGAGAGGATACGTGGCATACCAGGAATCCTTTAGAATGTAAGGAATTCCACTCAGCTTCCCTGTCAAATACTGAGCAAAAACCTGTTGAAAATAATGGATAGAATATTTGAATCCATTACAAGAAAGAGGTAATTTACCTAAAAATTGCATTCAAAAATGCATAGCCCGAACAAAATCTGAGTACAATAAACTAGTTATTGCCAGATATATATATATATATAGTTATATATGCTGCTATCAATACACTCTTTATAGAAATCTTTATAAAAATCCATGGTGCCGAATTGTAAGAATAAAATGAAAATTATTTTACTGTTGTATATTCTAAATATGTTTTCAGTGATAGTAGAAAGAAGAACTGATATATAAAAAAGATATATATATATATATATATATATATATATATATATACTAGCTGGTATACCCGTTCTTCGCACGGGAGAACTGAAAAATTAAACAACACAGATTGAAGGATAAAGAAGTTTTTAATGAGTTAATTTTACGTGAATTGCAAATTAAACAAAAAAAGATTTTTGCATATCTCATCTGAACAAAAAAAAAAGAAAGAAAAAAAAACACCTTTGTTAAGTTTTAATTATGTAGATCTAATAGCAGATAAAAAGGATATTTTTTATTTATAACTCCCCGTAACACTCTTAAGGGTTGATTTTTGAAAATACCTCCCTATGCTGATCTCTGCTCAGCTAAAGTTACACATTGTTAAAAGTGTTGTGTAACGAACGCTTAAAATAGTGTAAATAATTTATAGCTGAAAGTGTAATACATTAATATTACTTTATGTTGTATTTTTTTATGTTAAAATTGTAATATTCGCAAGCAACGCCGCTTCTTAAATTATAATGGCGATTCAATGAAAAACTTAGCGAAATGTTGACGATAGAGTAAAGTTGGCAAATGTCTAGGTACTTTCATAGCATTATGATTTACTGCAGTTTTTTTCATGCAATGTTTTTTTTTTGGATCACTACATTGAAAATTAAGGGATATACATAAACAAAATACTCCACTTTGGGAAATTTAATCCGTTAGAGCTAATAAATTAATTAAAGATATCCCAGTGTAAAATTAATTATATACACCGTTCACTTAAAATAAATAGTCAAATCCTTTTCTAAGGTATTCATTAACATACAAAAACATGACACTTAAATTTTGACATAAACTTTTTATTCGGGACAAAAATAATAATCTTTGCAATGCGCTGAAAACGCAATATCTGCTACAAAACTATCGCCTTCCCCGCTAAAATATAAAATACGCATCATAGAACCCGTGATGCCATATATCTTGGAAGAGTGGATTTCAAAGAATATCCCTGCTAAGTATTGGTAGGATATTCCTTCTAAATTGGTGTGGTGTGGTAGTTAGGAAAAGGAGGTTCCAGCTCAGGTGTCATCCTCGTCACGTGACCATGGTTCAAAATTACGTGGTCCGTTGCCAAAAGCCCTCGTGTAGCTGAACAGTGCGACGTTAATATTCACTCACTCCAAAAAATACAGTATAATAGTTATAATTATTTTTATACTTAAAAATGCAATATCTGCCTATTCAATTAAAATTATAGCGTTATAATATTAACTACTAAACACAAACAAATTTTGAAAATTTGTCCAAATGATGTAGTGTGAAAGAGAAAGTTGATTTACTTAAGTACCAGAACCGATAACAGCATTTATTTTGAAAAAAGATCAATTTCTTACTACCAAATGTGCATAATAAAATCACATAAAAAAAACATTCAAATGAAGAGAGATTTATAACAACCCCTCCCTTCAAAACCTAATTTTATTCTGAAATAAAAAAAAAAATAGGGATTATGCTGATCACAGGAATTAATTAGAATCGAGCGCCTTTGCTTAGCCAAAACAAAAAGTGTTTCTTCACAAATAAAATATACATATATACTTTCGTGGTTTTTTTGCTGCGCACGCCAGAAATGCTTGCATATGGCAGAATTTTTTCCTACTTACTTGACAAATATCGCTATATTTTGGACACTTAACACAATATCTTTATAAATTATAGCCTATGCTACAAATTATAGTCTATGTGTTATTCTGATGTATAAGCTATATTACTGTAAAGTTTTATTAAAATCCATTCAGTTGTTTTTGCGTGAAAGACGGACAAACATCCTCACAAACTTTCGCATTCATAATATATATCTAGATATACTGTATTTTTATGGTTGTGCAATTTAGTCTAAGGGAGGATTAGAAAAATTTAGTTAAAATATTATTAGAAATAAAAGATATTACCAGCGCATTTCATTCTCAAACAGTTATTTTTTGGAGACAAGTTTCGGTCTCGAAATCAATTCGTATTTGATAATTGTAAGCAAATGCAAAATAAAATGTTTACGTCTTTTTTTCTATAATTAAATTTTACTTTTATTCAAACCCTATTTTTCATACTTGCTTAGTGGAATGTTGGTAATGTTTTTTACATACAAGCAACGAAATGTCAAAGGTTTAGTCGTAAGTTTCAAAATATTTTATTTAATTGAAAATTTAATCGATTCCCTCGGGTGTTTTGGATGCATTAGATATTTCCTTTGTCATCTCATATGCTTTCTTCCATGCTTGTAAGGAATTCCTTTGTCTTATAGAACGCCGTCATTGAAAAGTTTCTATTTATAACTAATTCTTAAGGCCCTAATAAGAAACAGGGAAAAGTAAAAGAGAAATCAATTTACGCATGTAATTTCATCCTTAGCAATAGAAAAACTTAATTAGTATAGCGAAATATTTATCTTATTTTTTTCCTTGATAAATCTTTTATGCATCATTTGATTCAAATCGTAGCTGTTAAATTAAATTTCGTGTCTCTTATAATTTTATGATATGGTTAATAAAAATTTTTGCAGAGTAATAAAATTTCGGAATTTCTTCTAAATTTTCTGAATTCATCAAATTTTTCTAATTTACTTTTTAAATTCTTCTCTCTGTAAAACTTGAACATTTCTTAAAATTAATATTTATTAATTATTAAAATAAATTATTTCAAATCATTTTAAGCTATTTTGAGCTTGGCTTGAATGATTAAGCAAAAGGATTGCAAAGGTTTCATTTTTTGGCTTAGAAAGATTAACTTGCAAAAGTAAATAAAATAATATATAGTTATTGATTTCAACAAAAATAGAAATTTTTATCACGATTACTATAGCGAATTTTAAACATATAAAATGAAAAAGTAGAATAATAATAATAAAAGTGCCAAGAAATTATTTGCGAGTTACTTCATGATTTTAACATAAGCAATCGAAGTATGTATTGCGTTATTTGAGGAAATTTATAATGTCTATTAATATTTAATATTTATATGCCATCCTTTTCCTTTGTTTTCCTGGATTTCTACTAGATTAATTTATTTTAGTTACACAGCAGATTTTAACCACTTAGTGAATTTTCTTACAAAAGTGCTTATTACCATATGCTGATAAAATTACAAACACAGCGAAATTAAATATTCAGAGTTATACATCTGAAGGGTTGAAATTCATAAACTTATCAAACTAGCATTTGTTTCGACTGTTAGCACTGTTACCGCGAAATGTTTAAATAAAAATATTTTTTTTCATAATCTATTGATTTTATTTAATTTTCCATTGGTTATGTTAAATTCTTATTAAATTACTTAAAAAACGAATAATTATTGATATATTTTTTGAAAAGGAAATTATAAATTAAATGAAAGTTAGCAGTATTATCAGACAAGTTACATGTGAAGAGACGAATTAATATTAAAATAAACAATAAATTATTATAAAAACTCATTGTTTATATGAAGATGCATTTTAGAAGCTGATATGTACCACATTACAAACGGGTGAGGAAAATGTGCTGGATATTTTTTATTATTAATGCTGAATTATATATTGTTTTAACGATATAATTCGTTACAATTTATTATATCTAAAATATTGTGACGTTTGCAAAATATTTAGTAATATTTTTAGGTAAATAGGATATAATCACCATAAAAGTGAGATCATTTATTTTGTCTCACATATGGTTTTCAAAATGGGGCAAAATGCTTATGTATTCTGTTTAAGCAATTTTAAATATGGGATGCACATAGAAATTTATAAGGCCCAATTGTATTTTATCTGCTAAATTGTTCCTCAAGTTTCTTAAGAATTAATCAATTTGTCATCAAAATATGGGAATTAATTAAGCTACAGTGAAACTGGTAAACTAGTAACTGCACCTAAAGTCCTAAAATATTTATAAAAAAAGCATAGAAAGGATCTGAGTATTTTGACGTCAACTTTTAAAAGAATCTAGATAAAACATCTGGTTGCTCTGAAAGCATCTTCTTGAAAAAAAAAGAGATGAGATTTATTATATATTTTCTCTTGCCCAAGACAAAGATATTCGTGGAATATCAGATTTACGGAGAAAGGATATCAGGGGGAAATTACAAACAGGATGCGTATAAGTGTGCTTTGGTTTGTGTATAGACTACTTCTCCGTATGAAAGCACGTAAAAAAGGCTCCTAGCGAAAGAAAGAAAGGAACAAAAAGGAAGAAAGAAAAAGCAAAAATGCTTGGAAACTAGTTCATATCTTACATTTGTAATTCAGATATTGTTTATTTTTTCGTTCATATGGTTTACATGGGGTTTTCATGAAGATCTCACTGAACTACGTAAAAACTAAAGCATTGTAAATTTTTAAGGAATTTATTTCTTTTAATTTGTTGAAATAACTGTATAATACGGATGTGATAAAGAAATAAAAACTTCTTTTGACATCAGCTAAAAACACATTATTTCATAACCAAGAATTTTTTCGAAAAAGATAGTTACATTTTGTAAGCTATCTTATCTATTGTATTTCTCCATACATTATCAAGAATATAAATACTTCTTGTTGACATATTTTTTTTTTTTTTTAAAAAAAAACATCTCAATTATATGTTACAATTAGAAGTCTTATAACACTCTTGTTAATACCTGTCAAGCAGTTAAATATTCAACCCAAAAAGAAAGATAGTTCTCAAAATAAAAATATAAAGGAAGATGAGAGTAAAAGTTGACGATGACTTGGCAAACGTTCTTATATATTATTACTCGGCGAGTTCAGAAATTTTACACATAATATACTACATTCAGAATTTCTGTACTTTATTGTGTGAGTGGTATACTATACACCCCCAAACCCTATCACAAGCACACATACAATGTGCGTTCAAAGCACACTATGGTAACAAATACCACTAAATATATTGACCTCTAAATAATTGAAACTGTTCTTTCAAATATATTTGATATACTTATTCACGAGACTGTCTTTTATTTATTTCGACTTTTTAATAGCAATAATACCAATAACTTATTATCAATGGGTTTGTAATTACATCACTACTGAGCCTATATACCGAATATCAGCAACTCAATTACTTTATATTTTGCTTAAAAAATTAACATCAAAATACTAATTACAGCAGCTCTTTCATCGTCTTTTTACACACAACAAATTCATTTTCAAACATTTTTATTTGCTTTGAAATTTAAATAAATGTAATGTATATTTGCTTTTCCCTAAAGATAAACTATACAAATAAAAAAAAAGTAATTTTGACTTATTTCCCATCGTATATATTGTATAAGTATATTAAAGCATATTAATATAATAACTCAGTGTGCGAGTGTTTAACATCAAGATACATGTATTTTTAAAAAAATTAAAAATTGAAAACATAGATAATCATATATTTTGTTTTATTAGAAAATAGATCAACCCATTGGGGTAATGGTGAGTAAATTAATTGCATCTCAATATAATTGTTTTATTCATAAATATAAAAATGATAAATTTAAAAAAAACATTTAATTTGTTTTATGTATTTCCAGAAATCAACAGTTTTTGTGTAATGTAATAATGCACTTTCATACGTAAAAAGAAGATACGTGATCAATAGATTATGCTTGGTATCTGTTGTAGATTTTTTCAAAAAGTTTTTGGATTGTTTTTAGTGACAAAAAAGGATTAAGAAAACTTTGTTAGAAAAAACTATTAACTTTCAGAAAACACATAAGCAAATTAACATTTGAAACCAGTGTTGAATTTTTGACTAAGGCAGTGCTTCTCAAACTTTCAATACTGGCGCCCCCCTTTTCAATCACAATTTTTATCGCGCCCCCCTTATACATTATTAAATTACTGAATGCAATAATAATGCATTTTGACGCTAAAGCTACAATACACGATCTTAATTATAAATCGTACAAATTAATAACATAAGTATTAAATTTTGTATTCGTTACTTTTAAACAAAAAATTAAGTAATAGGATAATTATTATGTTATTTTTCCTTTCTCTAATTTTTAAATTGGAACATATTGCAAAATGTGGTGGCTGTTTAGAAGACAAAATATAGATATCAGCTAAATATAGATAAATTAAAAGTAAAAAAAAAAAACTTTTTAAAAACAAGCTTTTATTTAAATGCTCTAAAAAGAATAAAATAAACTTTTCTTTTAAAAATATTTTTGCTATCAACTTATAAAATCGTTACAGAATTTATGATATAAAAGCTGGTCGCGAGATTTAAGTACTCGTTTTCACTTAGATTGAAAATTTAAAACAATCAGATCAAATTATTTAATTTGCTTGTTTATCAACACAGGTAAATTTCGCGGCAAGCTTTTATATCATAAATTGTGTAACGATTTTATAAGTTGATAGCAAAAAAAATTTTAAAAGAAAAGTTTATTTTATTCTTTTTAGAGCATTTAAATAAAAGCTTGTTTTTAAAAAGTTTTTTTTTTACTTTTAATTTACTAACATCATACCTTTGTGAATCCGGATTTTCTGCGAAGGCTATATTGAAGACAAAATATAGATCTGAGCTAAATATCAAAAAATAACTGAGTGTCAATTTCTAATTTTTAGCCTTCCTTTGAAAAATTTTGCTCTGCAAGACAAGCCCATGGAAGTCACTGATAATTATTAAACTTGTTCTTATATAATGGCTGAAGTACCCACTCTTAACACAAGTTTATTTTTTTAAAAAATGATAATATATTATTCTTGATATAATAGCTTAATTGTAAGGAGAGTAAAACTAAGTGCATGACAATGTATACAAAAATGTAAAATGATTTATTGAAATGAATACACATATTATAAACGGTTTTGAATGAACTGTAATTTTAAGCCTCGTAGATTTACCATTTAGAATAAATGTTAAGTAATAAAAAAAGAATATAAAATTCTAATGAATAACACAATTGTGTTATTTTTTTAATATTTAAAGCGAGAAAACTTCAAAATGTTTTAGCCCGGGATCAGGTGTGCACTCGATACTAACGTTAATGGTCGTGGAGAGTGATGCACCCCAATTCTTTTTTTTTATAATTATTTTCAATATACAAGATAAAAACCACAATTTCAGTGAATAATTTAACTAAGAGAAAATATACTTACTTATTTCAAGGATTTTTCTGTTTGTCTTTCATAAATTGAGAAAATATCCAATAAAACTGAACTAAATTGTTCCAAATGTACGTGACCTTAATAAAGAACACAAATCATAGACACTTTTTGCTAACATTACAGGTAAGTTATTTGCGAGCAAGACTGTCACATTTTGTTCACGTTATTGTAATTTTAATGTCTTTTGATGATCGACAAATATCCTGTTAAACTTTTTCTTGCTTGTGTCTTTTTGACAGGGTGAATTTCATTTTGCGGTACACTTATGGCTTCATATTTTCTTGATAAAATTCTTAATGTAGCTATTGAAAACTTTCTTTTCGTTTCATGTTTATTGCTTTTCTCAAATTTACTTTCGCTAACATGATTAATATGCATTATTTCAGCAAGTGTTTCCCTTGTTTGATCAGCTTCAATTTCCTTTCAGAGAGATCACAGATGTCCAATTCTTTTTTCATATTCTGCTCATTTACATTTATAAACCATAATCAGTCGTACAACATCACAATTAAAACCACTAAGTTATTCATAGGGAAAAATTCAGCATGTTCAAGAAAATATTTTTGAAAAATAGTGGTCGTGCCGGGAACTCGGTTTAAACAAGTACCTTAAGATTCTAAAAAAACGTTTGCCACTCTCAAAAAAGGAGATATGTTATCAATTCATTTTATAGCTCCCATTAAGACTGTCATATTAGAGGATTCTCTGTCAAGGTCATTGGTAACAAATAAACAGTTTTCCCAGAATTAACGGTTTTTGTATTATATGTTTCAGTATACTCATAAAAAATAAATCTTGGTCAATTAATCCTTCAAAGTGCTCAATATGCTTATCCATGTGTCATAAAATTCTTTCACATTGTGAAAAAAGCGCAATAGAGTTATATAATTTACAACTTCCCTAAAAAAGGGGATGCAGATAACATACCACTAAGTTCGAAAGTCAGCAAAAGTAATATTTTAGATTAAAAGAAACGTAATAAAAAATCTCTCATCGTAGGATTACAGCAAAGCAAACAAAATATTTTCTTTTATTTTTGATGACCTTTTTTCACCAGATGATATATATAAATCATATCAATGTAGATCTGTATTTTTTTATTATATCAGAAAGTATTTTGTTTTTTTTCATTCCAGTAAATTAATTTTTTTTAACCTTTTATTTTCGATATGCTCACGCCCCCCTTGAAGGGATATCGCGCCCCCCCCCAGGGGGGCGCTCCCCACAGTTTGAAAAACACTGGACTAAGGCAAATTTTTAAATTCTCGTATTCAGAAGATTTCTATTGTGTACAGAAGATATTATTGCTGTAATATAATATAGAATATAATTGCTCTTTCAAATTATATCTAGCATTCATTTTTTAAAAAAATAATGTACTTTTTTCTGAATTGTAGGATTAATTATTATTTAAGGCAACTGGGATGTCTGCGACAAAGAAAGATTTAACTTTTTGTACATCATTAAATGATTCTCCCTTACATAAATTAAAATCAAAGAAAGTAATAATTTTACAGTAAATTATGTACCTGTTAATGTAAAAAAATCCCATTTTAAAATATAAATAATTCTGTATGAGCAATTAATAATCAGTAACAATCTTTTTTAATTTTCCAGTCATGTTCTTACCTTTAGGTATATTTTACGTATCATTCATTGCATGTATAGCTTTAAAATTCTGAAGAGTGTTTGTAAACATAACAATACAAATAATAAATGTAATAAAATTTTTAAAAATAAATTTTAAATAATTAAACATTTTTTTTTAATTTTATGATTTAAATTCACGCTAAATTTTCTGCAGAAACTGTAATATATCTAAAATTTGTGAACGTCTTACTTTATAGAAAAATTGTGAATCTTCTAATAAGAAAATTATCAGCATTATAGGTAAAATAAATTTTGAGAAAGTGCACCAAAGCCACCAAAAAATGCATTTTGAGAAAATTGTAAATCAAGCTATATTCATCTATGATTTGCAAAATAATATTTTTTAATGCAATGTAAAACCTTACTATAACTAATTTGATTATTATGCATCATTTTTCAGTTTTTAAATTTTAAATTTTAAGTTCTAGATTACATTTAGAAGTCTTTTTAATTACTCTTTTCCAAATTCATCAACACGTGTTATCAACGATTTACAATGTCTTCTATTTAAAATACCAAAGTTTTATCTCTGTAATTTTTAGTATTTTTACTTTCCCTTGAACATCATAATTACAGGATATTATAGAATTGCTTACACATATTTTAAGTATTGTTTGAAAAAAACGCAAAAAGAAAGGCTTAAGAGTTAATTTGATGTCTAGTTTAAATGAAACTATGCGTGTGTTTTTAAAATTTATAGCAAAAGTAGTTATGCTTATGCACTCATATGAATATTAATTTATTTTAAAGTAAAAACAAAATAGTTATAAACACAAATAAATATTCATGAGTATTCAAATGTTAACAATAAGCAATCAGGAATATAACAAGACATCTATTTTTTGCAAGATGTGTAATTATCTTAGGATAAAAATGAAAATTCATTTTGTACTATATCTACTTGATTATGATCAAATGATTAAATTTATAGACATCTGTGAAGTGTGGTTCCTGCCAGAATCAATAGCCAGAGTAGCCGCCATTGTTGGAGATCACCGCTGCCACATGCCTCGGCATTGATTCAAAGATACTTTGGATGTGTTCTTGGGGCACAGCAGACCCAGCAGCTTCCACACGTTGCCAAATTTAATCTGGTGTGGCAGCTGGGAGTGTAATCTGGGTCAATCGTCGAGCAACCATGGACCACATGTTTTCTATTGGCAAAAGATCAGAAGAGCGAAGCAGCCAGGGAAACAATTCAATCTGGTGATTGACGAAGAACCTTTGGACAATGCGTGCCACCTGTGGTAGCGCATTATCCTGTTGAAATATGGCTGTGGCCAAGCCCTGAAGGTATGGAAGAACAACTGGCTCCGACACCTCGGAGATGTAGCACTGGCTGTTTAAAGTACCGGCAATGCGTACTAGAGGAGTGTGCGAGAGTGATATCCAATACCGCCCCATACCATAATACCCGGTGCATGACTAGTGTGGCGGTGCATAACTCAGCTGTTCAGCATCCTCTCTCCACGGTGTCTCCAGACTCGAATCCGACCATCGTGGTGTTGCAGACAGATGTGTGACTCGTCAGTAAAGACAACTTCATTCCATTCTTCCGCCCACATCCTTCTTTCATCACACCATTGTCGGCGAAGACGTCTGTGGTTCTGCGTCAATGGTAGACCAAGCAATGGACGTCTTGTGGACAGACCACTCTGCTGTAAACGGCGTCGAATGGTACGCGCAGACAAAGAATGATGAGTTACAGACTGAATGTGCTGTGCTATGGTTCGTGATGTGACTGAGCGATTTGTCACTGCCATGCACACAATTTGTCTGTCCTTACGTGAAGTGGTGCACTGAGGTGGATGAGATCGATCACATCGGTCCGTCGTATCCTCCTGCATCCAACGGTTACATATCCGCATTACAGTTGTTTGGTTTTGTCCAACACGACTACCGATTTCTCTGAAAGAAAATCCACTATCTCGGTAGACCACTATCCTTCCTCTGTCGAACTCGGATACTTGATCAAAATTTGATCGTTGTTTGAAAAAACCACAAGAAAAACACAATTGCCGAACTTGAAATCGTTGAAATTTTCAAGCCTTAAATAGCGCTTTAAGGTGGCGCCAGAAGCGCGCGTGGTGTGTGTCTGTGCTGAAATTCTAATCATTTGCATATCTCACCTCCGCTAATGCATGTTGTAAATTTCATGTTATTTGCATGCTTCCTTCAGGGTTTTGCATTTACGGTGGCCAGCTGTGTAAAATAAAAAAATACAAAATATGAAGCATTTTAACATCCCAGTTACCTTGATGAATCAGACTTTTGTTTTAATTTTGTTTTGATTAATATTTCCTAAGTCTGTAATTTGACACTTGAAATATTTAAATGAAATTTTTTTATTTTGATCCCGAAATTTTTGTAAGAAAAAATTTTCGACTTTTCTAAATAAATCATCTTAAGATTTCGAGCTTTCGCCTTCAAGGAGAGAGGTCGTTTTTCTCGAGCTTTTCAGCATCGAAAATTCTGCTTTTCTTCTTACCGTAGCCTTCGCTTACATCTTCGCCGAGATTCTAGCTCCATACTCCGCCGAGAACAGACGTTAGTTTCTGAGCTCATTTCATTCGCTTGCCTGCGACTGCACAGCTTGTGCACGTAGGTTATTTTTGACTCTGCTTCCAATCCTTTTGACCTGGACCGAATTATGGCTAAAACTAATAACATGGATTTGATTCAAAAGTGAATTATAAATAATGTCCAAATATAATCTTCACCTTCCATATTCGTGATTACTAACGAATTCATCTATGCTAATCGACAATCAGTAAGAGAACTGATAAATCTCAGAGACTCTTACGCCATCTGTGCAAGGAAACTGTCTATTGTACCAGCAACTAGCGACGAGTATGCCGCCACTAGTGAAGAATTGGGAAAAATTCACACCGCCCTTCTTGCCGCCAAGGAAAGGATGAACCTACCGCTGTTCCGGCTCCCCACATCTATCGAGGCCCTGGACGCCCTCATCAAGAAAGTGGAAGAGCAACGCGCCCATGTAACTCCTGTGGACTCTACTCCAAAAGAGACTGTTCCATCTGACACCACACTGAACTCTCCCAGCAAGAGAACTTTAAAAAATTTAAGACTGAAATCCGACAGAAAGAGACTGATTGATGATGATGGGTTTCAAACCCCAGAAAAAAGACATACCGCAAAGAAAATCGGTAAGAAAAACACTTCCTTGCCTCTTACCACCTCCCAAACTTCTAACCCCACTCAATCCCCACCTCCACCTGCTGAATCGAGTGATTCTGAGATTGAGGACGAGGATGCTGGTAAAAGCAACCCCACGGCTTTTGGCACCCCCAAAAACCGAATTCCACCAATTTTTGTCAACCCTCCTAACAATTGGTGCATTTTAATTTCCATAGCTAGGCAATTAGCCCCTACTCTAATAAGTAAACTAACTGGTAAATTTCTTCGCATTACTGTCCAAAGTGATGACGAATATCGTAAACTCGCTCAATTCCTTCGACATGAAGGAGTTGAGTATAAATCATTTATGCTTAAATCTGATCGCCCCCTTAAATTATTAATCCGTGGTCTTCCTACTTCCACTAAAGTAGAAGAAATACGTGTTGAAATCGAGAGAGAAGGATTTCAGATCCATAAAATCTCCCGATTACAAAAATTTAAAACCAAAGCCCCCATGCCCCTAATTTACCTACAACTTGTAAATGATGCCAAAGCTGATAGTATCTTTCAGTTTACTGAAATGTTTGGCACACAAATTTCCTTTGAGTGCTATGACAATAGTCGCAACAAAAGACCCAATCAATGCTGGAGATGCAAGGGTTTTTTCCATTCTTCGGAAGTCTGCCATCTCCCAATTAAATGCCTTAAATGCGCAGGGCCTCACGAGGCTAAAAACTGTAATCGTGCATTTGAAGACCCACTAACTTGTGCCAACTGCGGTGGGGAACATGCGGCGAATTGGCGCCAATGCCCTCGTTTTCCGAAGACTAAAAATAATAAAAAAGCACCTCAAAAGGACAATCAAAATAAAAATCAACATTCTAAGGGAAATAACCCTAATAACTTGCCAAAAAATAAAATTCAAGAGAGAAATTTTGGCACTCGTAATGACCTAAACTTAAAAAGTAGTCCCATGCATGCTCAATCCAAGATCCAGCAGCCTCAATCAAACTACCGCGCTGTCATTCCCTCTGTCTCGTATTCCAAAGTTGTTTCTGGACAGATCAGGGAGATTAGTCATGTTAATACTCCAAATTCCAATTTTTCAACCATTTTCACAAATGTAATTCAGATTGATAATGATGGAATCGATGAGGAACTGTTGGCCCGGGCTTTCCGAGCAGCACTCCCAGCACTCCGAAACCTTTTTCATCCTGACGATAAGGCCTGTGAAATTTTTCAGGCATATGTCGCGTTAAAAAATGGGCGTAATTATGTTGCCCACAATTCGGCCTAACTTTCAATCATGCAAACGTGCAATCAATCTCAATTGGATTTTGGAACGCAAACGGACTGCGCTCCAAAATTCATGAAGTCGGAGATTTCGTTTTGGAGCAAAATCTTGATTTGTTTCTGGTCCAAGAAACCAAACTAGAACCTGGTCAGGACACCCTGATTGCAAATTATCATCTTTATAAAGATGATCGTGTAATTTTTCCTAGAATTCGTACTGCAGGAGGTACCGCTATATACTGTAAAAGAGTAATTTCGTTCAAAGCAGAGCCCCTTTACCGGGGATACAGTATATGGATGCTACTGCTATCAAAATTAAAATTAATAATTTCCCTCCCCCCGAGTAGTTTCTGCTTATGCTCGTTTTTGTGCGGAAATCAAGAGAAAATTCCCCGAAAAGGATTTTCTTAAAATTCTAAATTCAGGTAATAACTTAATCATTGCTGGAGACCTTAACGCTGCTCACGAAACGTGGAATAACACCAGGTTGAACAATGTTTTGGCTTTCGTCTTAAAAAAATTATTCAACATTATTCTAATGCAAGGATTGTTGCACCTTACACTCCGTCGCATATTAATTCACGTTCTCGGCCGGGAACACGTGACTCAATTATCGACCTGGCTGTTTTTAAAAATATCCCTTTTAATTATGACATTAGAGTTATAGATGATCTTTGTTCGGATCATCTACCAGTCATTTTAACTCTATACACTAACTCTGCTACCATGAAAATTCCAGAACAACTCTCCACCAATTGGGAGAACTTCCGATTCCTTCTTAAAAATAAGCCACTCCCCATTCCGGAGTCTCCCAGCAATGAGCATCTCGATGTTGCAATTGGTCGGCTTGGAGAAAATATCACCGAAGCACTTGTGGCTGCTTCAAAACCCAAATTTAAAACCACACCTATTAAATTACATCCAGATATTCGCTCCAAAATTCGCCACAGAAATAGGGTACGGAGATTTTGGCAAAGATCTAGAGACCCTGCTCTTAAAAATGAACTCCGTACTATCAGCAACGAGATAGCCAGTGATATCAGACACCTCTCCCATGCAAGATGGGAGAAAACAATTGAGGAGTTATCTTCCGAAACAGGCACTCTTTGGAGGCGTACCTCCCTTCTCAAAGAGCCTTTTCATCACATTCCCCCCC